>SKCR01041109.1:0-15876 GCA_019454045.1 Zanthoxylum bungeanum
AGTCCATGCGTTTTCTAATATTGTACATAAAAATTGACAATTAACAATTAAATTTAAGTGAGGGGATCAGATCACCACTTATTCCTCTTTCTTATTCGGGGATAATGGGGAATACTCCTATTCGGGAAATTCGGGGTTCGGACAAATTCGAGAATTTTTTAATAATTTGGATTCCGAAATCATGGTCTCCGTCCCGAACCCGCCTCATTGCCATCCTAAGCTCAATTAATTTCCAACCTATGTTGTTGTTTTATGGCAAAGTACAATTTTTTACGTCTTCATCAACATGGTCAATTGTCTATTTTAGGCATTTTAGAGAGGATTGTGTAGGAAATTCTTCACAATAATTCATTAAGGGTAAATCTGTCCTTTGGTATCATAGGGTGCTTGTAAGGGGTATATCCTTTGGAGGGTTGCACCCCAACCCAAAGGGTGCCCATTGGCACCCTTACATGCCTTATATAAGGTGACTTTATATTGATTACAAAGACAGAGGAAAAAATATCCGAATTAAAACAAGAGACACTGTTTTTTTTTTGTTTTGAGAGAGAGTATCATCATCTTCCTTGTTCATAAACTTGTGAAGGAGTGCTCCTTGTACAAGTAGCATCCAAGTTATCCTGGGAGAACGTTGGCAAGAAGAAACCGTAGAGCACCTGTGACGGGCCAATAAGTTCTTAAGGACAGAGATAATCTCGACTTGGACTTTCTGTAATCTTCCTTTTCTGGTTTGTCACAAAGTTTTCTGGTTTTAGGGTTTTGCATCTAGATCTACTTTGGGTAATTTGATCTGTTTGTTTTGCGTGTTTATATTACTGTTTTAATGACATTATAAATCCAACAATCTTAAGAACTTATCGTATCGTGTTATTAAATAGTAATTTGCATGTTAGGGTTTTAATATTTTCTGGAAAATACGAACTGTGCATGAATAACCCGTAGGGCGTTCGAACGCCCAACGCACGCGAAGGCTAAAAATTTGAATTCTCGTAAGAACGTTCGAACGCGTCTTCAAACACACCTCGAACGAAAGCCTTCTGCCTTAGAACGTTCGAACGCGTACTAAACGCAACTCGAACGCAAACTCTCTGGAATCATTCCGTTCGAACGCGTTCACGAACGCTATACGAACGTGAACTCTCTGGAATCATTCCGTTCGAACGCGTTATCAAACGCTACTCGAACGTGAACTCTCTGGAAACACATCGTTCGAACGCGTTATCAAACGCAACACGAACGCACACACACTGGACAGTCTCGTTCGAACGTAGATACGAACGCGACACTAACGAAATAGTCCTGTAATTCTTATAAACTGCAAACTTAAATAATATTAACTTGGTAAGTCATATACTGTTAACACATTAATCTTGGTAGTATAGATTTAAGTTATTATTAGGTTGTTCAATTATCACAAGCATACACATAGTGATAAAGTTGAAATTGTTTGATTGTTGCATAATTGGTTGAGAATTTAAAGTGTAATAATACACAAGTAATTCCATCCAATCTTGATTGAATTATATATATCTACATTTATCGTATATCACTTTGAACAAGATCATTCGTTGATCGTTGTGCAATTTGTCTTTCGTAGACTAATTGACCCTGTTGATTTTCCAGTTACATATGGCTAGCGGAAATATCACGGTACCGGTCTCTCATGGAGAAAAACCGGAGAAATTTGGTGGGGCAAATTTCAAACAATGGCAGAGCAAGATGCTGTTCTACCTGACAACTCTCCAGTTGGCAAAATTCCTCAAAGATCCTCCGGGTCCTGTGGAGGGTGAATCCGAAATGGCCAAGGAAAGGAAGAGCGAGAACAGACTTGGATGTCTGGAGACTTCTTATGCAAGAACTACCTTTTGGGTGGTCTTGACAATACCCTGTACAATGTGTACCAAGGCATGACTTCTGCGAAGATTCTCTGGGAATCTCTCGAGAAGAAGTATAAAACTGAAGATGCCGGACAAAAGAAATTTGTCGTGGGTAGGTTCCTGGACTACAAAATGGTAGATTCAAGGACGGTGATGTCTCAGTTGGGTGAACTGCAATTAATCATTCATGAAATACTGGATGAGGGAATGAAACTTTGTGAGACGTTTCAAGTTGCCGCCATAATTGAAAAGTTGCCTCCATCATGGAAGGACTTCAGGAGCTATCTGAAACACAAAAAAAAGCAGATGAGCCTTGAAGACCTCAGTGTTCGATTGAGAATCGAGGAGGACAACAGGATGTCCGAGAAGGCCAGCTACAAGACTCTGGAGTCTAAGGCCAACATCATTGAAGGTGTAAAGGGTAGCAAAAAGAGAAAGAACAGTGGAGCTGACTCTGGGAACAAGAAGTTCAAGGGAAAATGCTACAACTGTGGAAAGAGCGGTCATATGTCAAAGGACTGCAGAAACAAGAAGTCTCAGGACAAGGGCAAGAAAAAGAAAAATGAGGCCCATGTCACTGAAGGCGAGCAGCTGACTGATGATATCTCAGAGATGGAACTATCAGCAGTGGTAACTGAAGCCAACATAGTTGGGAATCCGAGAGAATGGTGGGTAGACACTGGGGCTACTCGTCATATCTGTGCAGACAGCAAGATGTTTTCCATGTACCAGAAGGTCGATGGCGGCGATCATCTGACAATGGGAAACTCGTCTACCTCTCAGGTGGTTGGACAAGGCACAGTGGTTCTGAAGATGACATCCGGAAAGGAGCTAACATTGAAAATGTACTGCACGTTCCAGATATTCGGAAGAACTTGGTCTCGGGCCCTCTTCTTAGTAAGGCTGGTTTTAAGCTTGTTTTTGTTTCTGATAAGTTTGTAATGACAAAGAATGATATGTATGTAGGAAAAGGTTACCTGACTGAGGGCCTTTTTAAGCTAAATGTAATGACTGTTAACCGTGCTATTAATAAAGCTAGTTCGTCTGCTTATATTATTGTGTCACAAAATGTATGGCATGGGAGGTTAGGACATGTTAATTATGATACTATGCGTAAATTAATTAACATGGACCTTATACCTAAATTTGCTATTGATGGCCAACATAAGTGTGAAGCATGTGTTGAAGCAAAAATGCATCGAACATCATTTCATTCTATAGAACGTAGTTCTGAACCGCTGGAACTTGTACATACCGATGTATGTGACATGAATATTGTGCAAACAAGAGGCGGTAAAAAGTACTTTGTCACTTTTATCGATGACAGCACAAGATTCTGTTATGTGTACTTGCTGAGAAGCAAAGCTGAAGCAATTGAGAGCTTCGTACACTATAAGAACGAAGTTGAAAACCAACTTGGCAAGAAAATCAAAAGAATCAGGAGTGATAGAGGCGGTGAATACGTTTCACCATTCGGTGAATATTGTTCTGTGCACGGAATTATTCACGAAACCACTGCTCCTTATTCTCCTCAACAGAACGGAATTGCGGAACAAAAAACCGAACGTTGAAGGAAATGATGAACGCCATGTTGACAAGTTCGGGACTACCCCAGAACTTGTGGGGGGAAGCTCTTGCTTTCCGCGAACTACGTTCTTAACAAACTTCCTCACAGAAGGTTGGACAAGACACCATATGAGTTGTGGAAAGGTTTCGTACCTTCCTACAAATACCTCAAAGTGTGGGGGTGTCTTGCCAAAGTAATGGTTCCTAAACCTAAGAAGGTTAAAATAGGACCAAAAACTGTTGACTGTATATTCATTGGATATGCTCGCAACAGTAGTGCGTATCGATTCTTGGTACACAAGTCGGAGATTCCTGACATCAATCCGGAAATGATAATTGAGTCAAGGAATGCGACATTTTTTGAAGAGACGTTTCCTTGTAAGGAAAGACAGCGCACAGTGTCTCTCAAAAGAACGACCGACGCTGTCAAGGACAGTGATCAGGTTGACCTAGAATCAGATAAACGTGTTAATACTGAGACAATCGAGCCTAGACGTAGCAAAAGAGCTAGAACGTCTAAGTCGTTTGGTCCCGATTTTCTGACATACCTGTTAGAAAATGAGCCTCAAAGCTATAAAGAAGCTATGTCTTCTCCTGAGGCACCTCTTTGGAAAGAGGCGATAAATAGTGAGATTGATTCAATCCTACAGAACCATACTTGGGAGTTGGTTGATCTTCCACCAGGTTGTAAGCCATTGGGCTACAAATGGATATTCAAAAGGAAGATGAAAACGGATGGATCAATAGATAAGTACAAGGCAAGACTTGTCATAAAAGGTTATAGACAAAAAGAAGGCCTTGATTACTTTGACACCTATTCACCTGTGACTCGTATCACATCGATAAGAATGCTCATAGCCATAGCAGCTATATTTGGTCTTAAAATACATCAAATGGATGTAAAGACGGCATTCTTGAATGGTGAATTGGATGAAGAAATTTACATGGAACAACCAGAAGGGTTTTGTGTTCCTGGACAAGAACAGAAGGTGTGCAAACTTGTAAAATCCTTGTATGGATTAAAACAAGCACCGAAACACAATGGCATGAGAAATTTGACAAAGAAATGTTGTCAAATGGGTTCAAAACCAATGAGTGTGATAAGTGTGTGTACACTAAATCAACTCAAAAGGGATATGTCATTGTGTGTCTCTATGTAGACGATATGCTGATAATTGGTAGTAATCATGAAATGATTCAGTCTACCAAAAACGTGTTATCCAGCAGATTTGATATGAAAGATATGGGGATAGCTGATGTAATCCTAGGGATTAAGATTTCTAGGACATCAGACGGATATATATTATCACAGACTCATTATATTGAGAAGATACTCGATAAATATATCAAAGGGGATCTAAATGTAGCTAGAACCCCTGTAGACCTAACTCTTCATTTATCAAAGAATACTGGTTCAAGCATATCGCAACTAGAGTATTCGAGAATCATCGGAAGTCTGATGTATCTCACGAATTGCACACGACCTGATATCGCTCAAGCTGTGAATCGGCTTAGCAGATATACGAGCAATCCAGGACACAACCACTGGAAAGCCATAGTAAGAGTTTTGAGGTATCTGCGTGAAACTTCAAAATATGGGCTACATTACGAGAGATATCCTGCTGTACTAGAGGGTTACAGCGATGCTAACTGGATATCTGATACGGTGGATTCCAAATCCACGAGTGGATTTGTTTTCACACTTGGTAATGCAGCCGTGTCATGGAAATCCTCGAGGCAAACGTGTATTGCCCGGTCTACTATGGAATCAGAATTCATAGCGTTAGACAAAACAGCGGAAGAAGCAGAATGGCTTAGAAACTTCCTGGAGGATATTCCTAGTTGGCCCAAACCGGTGCCAGCGATTAGCATACATTGTGATAGCCAATCGGCAATTGGGAGAGCCCAAAATACAATGTATAATGGTAAGTCTCGACACATACGTCGGAGACATAATACCATACGTCAACTGCTCTCAAGTGGCATAATAACGATCGATTATGTCAGGTCGAAGGAAAACCTAGCGGATCCACTAACTAAAGGTTTACCTCGAGAGCAAGTTGAGAAGTCATCGAGGGGAATGGGCTTGAAGCCTATAATCTAAGAATTGTCACTGTGGAAACCCAACCTAGTTGACTGGAGATCCCAAGATCTAGGTTCAAAAGGGACAACAGAAACTTTGTGCAATTCAAAACAAGCACTGAAGAGTTTCGTACTCTTTCCCATTCCGATAATGACGCTGAGTGCTGTCTGTCATTGGTTAGGATAAGCTAAGGCTTTTAATGATCACTATATTAGGAGATGAGTCCTAATGGGGGTAAAGACAGATTACCTCTTCATAGCAGATCACCTATTTCAAGTAAGAAGTGAGGCCGCTTCCATGGGAACCTTTAAAGGCGGGTTACCCTAAAGTACTTGATGAATCCAGGACCGTTGTTCAGGGCCAAAATGAACACAACCGTAGAACGGGAAAATGGTCGAATTAAAGCTGTGTGTTGGCAATTGTCTTGGTTTACACCAACGGCAGAACAGTTCAAGACTATGGGTCACTGGTTTGCCAAGTAAATCCGATTGTCACTCACTAGGAAAGGTTCAAGGCGAAAGCTACCTATTTCGATGCAGCAGCTTTAGTTCTTGGTAACTCTCTCGAGTGTCTCCATGAATATTTGAAGAATTGTGGGGGATTGTAGGAAATTCTTCACAATAATTCATTAAGGGTAAATCTATCATTTGGTATCATAGGGTGCTTGTAAGGGGTATATCCCTTTGGAGGGTTGCACCCCAACCCAAAGGGTGCCCATTGGCACCCTTACATGCCTTATATAAGGTGACTTTATATTGTTTACAAAGACAGAGGAAAAAATATCCGAATTAAAACAAGAGACACTGTTTTTTTTTTTTTTTTGAGAGAGAGTATCATCATCTTCCTTGTTCATAAACTTGTGAAGGAGTGCTCCTTGTACAAGTAGCATCCAAGTTATCCTGGGAGAACGTTGGCAAGAAGAAACCGTAGAGCACCTGTGACGGGCCAATAAGTTCTTAAGGACAGAGATAATCTCGACTTGGACTCTTCTGTAATCTCCCTTTTTTCTGATTTGTCACAAAGTTTTCTGGTTTTAGGGTTTTGCATCTAGATCTACTTTGGGTAATTTGATCTGTTTGTTTTGCGTGTTTATATTACTGTTTTAATGACATTATAAAACCAACAGATTGTGTCCCGCATTTCTTTTATAAATTTGCTCCAACAAGAAACCTGACTTACGTGGGACTGTGATTGAAGTCTAACATTATATGCAGAAATATTGTGATAGATGGATTCGAATCCATGTGCTTAAGACTAGGGATGGCAGTGGGTAGGGTATGGTGCGGGTTTGCCATTACCAAACCCGCACCCGCATATGTAAATAAATTACCAAACCCGCACCATACCCGTTGCGGGTTTTAATTTTCATTACCAAACCCGCACCGCATATAAAAATAAATTACCAAACCCGCATTGATACCCAACGGATTTTTTGCGGGTTTTTAAAATATTGAATTACTTTGTGTTCTTAATAATATAATTTTTTTAATTAAATAATTTATTTTTAATTGCTAGTTATAGTTTTCACATTTGTTTTTCATTTAACATATACAACATGCAATGTATGTATATACAGTATATAGATAACATAATGTATGAAAGACTCGGTACCATATTTTATTTTTTCATATAAACATAATTAAAACGAGTTCTTCCCTTCATAATTATAATGATCTAAGTTAGCCAACTTAATCGACAATAAGCTAAAAAGTAATCACCAATCTTTGGTCATATTTTTTATGCTAATTGTAATGAAAGTGATGCTTACAAAGCTCAAGTGGTGTAAGTGTAATGAAGAAGCAGGAAAGCTACTAAAGTTGCTGCAAACACTAGCTTATTTTGCTCCTCTCTCGTTTCTGATCATATGAACTTAATCCAAATTTTGTATTATAATTTTATTAACAAGTGTGATTAAAAAAATAATAATAGTCATGCAAAAAATCTTCAGATGGGCAGGTTGTGGGCTGCGGCTGAGTGGGAGTGTGGAACTGTGGATTAATGTTTTAGGTTTAGGTTTTGTTAGTTGTTTTTATATGAAGATTTTTTTATATTGTCATAAAAATATTAATTAATAAAAAATAATATTGCGGGTATGCGGATACCCGCAACAGATACCCATATTTTTTTCTTAATTACCAAACTCGCACCGCACCTGCAGCGGGTTCTACTTTAAATTACCAAACTCGCACCGCACCCACTAATATATTTACCAAATCCTACCCATTGCTGGGGGTTTTTGCGGGTTTTGTGGGTAAAATTGCCATCCCTACTTAAGACATATGTGGATTTTAAATGCACATTTAATACTATCGAGCCAAGTTGGCAAAGCAAGAAATAAGGGACTCCCTCTTCCAATATTTAAAATAGACAAATGTGATAAGTGTATGGGCCAAATTTGGTCCAATGGTAATTTCGACCATTCGCTTAAGGACCATTGCTAAATGCACCCCTGAAATCTCATAACCGAACCCAAAGACATTATACAGGCCCAGGCCCAATGAATTTCAACACCTGTAACCAAAGGACCATCCAAAGGCCAGTCTACTTAATGTCGAGCCTCATAAACAAGAACCAGCCGTTTCAACCTACAAAAGGGCAAATGCACTAAATACCCCTCACGAAGTCGATCGTAACTGACTCCTAACGGACAAGTAATCAAAGAGCAGTAAATGCACATGCTCCCTTAAGAGTATGTATATAAACAAAGAAGGTCTAGGGAGAAAAGAGGGATCTCTCATACTCATAGCCCAATACTACTATCTCCATAGCTCTCTAAACCTCACATCTACCGCCCTCACGACAGCTAGCAAGGATCAAGGTAACACCTAACCCTATCCCCCTTCTACAACTTTTGCACCTCAGTCCCCTCACTGACTTGGGCGTCGGAGTGCCTACGGCATCCACCACACCGGTGGGTAGACCCTCCACGCTCACCCTACATCTTTGTTTTGTATGATCGCCAGTGCCCCTATACAAAATCTCAATTGTAGACCTGGAGCGAAAATCAGCGTCTACAATTTGGCACCCACCGTAGGGCCCTAGCGATTCATAGCATACAAAGAACTCTCCATCTACGATCCTTTCAAACTTCTGTACTCATATGGCGTCACACAACGAGCAGACTCCAGATCTAATTATCACCAAATTAGCCATCCTCCAAAGATAATCACAAATATCAGAACACATCCATTTAATCTCCCAAAGGCCTGAGGCTACGGGCCACTCCAACAATCCTATCATTTGATCTGACCCCCTAAAAACATTCACCAATGTGGCAAGTGAAAGTCCACCATCAATTGATCACCCAGCTCATCACCAAAAGAGCTACCATACTTCACCCACCGACCGATCACAAGTCATCTCTTTCGTGCAAAGGGAAATGCAGGAGTTCAAATGAGCAATTCTCTCTGGTCTACCTGGGGTCAGACTACCAACTATGAGGAAGGATTACCATAAGAACCAATGACGTGGAATGATGGTCATATCCTCCATACGACATGGAAGAATTACTGTCAACTCTAAAGTACCTACGAATGAATGTCATCTACGCCCTATTGTATGGAAGGATCGTCATCTCTCAGACAACATGGGAGGACTGTCGCCCCTTTCAGACGATTGATAGAATTTCCATCTCCTCCGTATGGCATGCATGGATTGCCTTTAACTCCATACTACGTGATATGGAACAAATACTTGGCTTGAAGATGGTGTCTCGGTCGACAATACTCGAATGAAGTCTTGGCGTGGAAATCCCAGTTGACGTTACCAGGTTTTGAACAATGATTCCACTCGACACTCCAATTATGATGCTTGACACTTGTTTGAGTTCCCATTCGACATGAGATGGGAGAAGACTTAGTTTGACTAAGATGACATAAGAGGATAGTAATTTTCTCCATATGACAAGGTGATCATCAACTCATCACAACATCCAAATATTGACGTATTCTTCAAACGACGAAGAACATTGTTATACCTCGGATGATATGTATGATTTACCATCTCCAAATGACATCGGTGTAGTGTTATCTTCCCCAGACTACATTGATAAAATGTCGTCTGATGTGGAAGGATGTTATCTCTTCCATGCAACAAGAGTGGAGGGATTGTATTGTTCTCTTGATGACATGAAAAAGTCTTGTAGACTGAATAGAGAACCTTTGAACCTCCACCAGGTGGTTCGATCGTAGATTCGTGGACTCTCGTCGGATCCAATAGAGTGGACTCACTGACTTCCATTTGGTTCAAAAGACAATAGCTTCATGGATATTCCACGTGTCCGTCTATGGATCTTTCGACTGAACAATATCAAGAGGCATGGAACGTGTCCTATTACATGCCCATAATATGATGTCTCCACTCGACCAAAAATCAAGTTAGGCCTTGCCCAATCCACCAAACTGTTTTCCATGAAAGTATGGGATGAGTCGGCAGGTCGACGACCAGTAATCAATTCCAAGAGCATGATGCCAAAGGAGAAAACATATGATTTGTCTGTGAGTTTCCCACTTAAAGCATATTTTGGAGTGAGGTATCCAAATGTACCCATCACTCGAGTGGAGACATGAGTATTAACATCAGAAGCGATCTTTGCAAGTCCAAAATCTGCAACCTTTGCCTCAAACTTGAAATCCAAAAGTATAGTAGCTGTTTTAATATCACGATGAATGATTTTAGGATGACAATCTTCATGGAGATATGTCAGTCCTTTCGCAGAACCTAAAGCAATTCTGAATCTGGTTTGCCAATCTATGGGAGGTCGACCCTTCCCGTACAAGTGAAACTCCATAATGTTATTTGGAACAAATTCATAAACAAGCATTCTTTGTGACCCAGCTGTATAATATCCAACCAAGGAAACAAAGAAACCATGGGGAACCAGCATCTACAAAGAAACCAATCTCCATAACGCGTGGCATGATTCCATTTCACTTAGCCCATCACTAGCCAAAAACACGACAAAACTCAGCCTAAAATCCCACATTGTTTATTTTAAGGTCATAGCAAATACAGTCCAGGCACGACTAGAATACCCAAGCCTAGCCCTTGAGCAAAAACGTGTAGGCTCCAAAAGATTGCAAGTTGTTCACAACTAAAGCCATTCAATACTTAAAAATATTCTCCATCAAGCCACGCTACGTGCAAAGGAGATATGGCCTCAACGTGCCTACTGAAGCAGCCCCACTCACGGAAACCTCATATGCTCAACTGTCGCAACGCATGAAGGAGACTGCTAACATGATTAACGTAGGAAAATGCCACTGCCAAGCTTATTCTACAAAAAGGAACGACAAGATTGTAAGCCTCGTTCAGTTGGTTTTAGAAACCTCAATTATGGAAATTGGCCAAGCCCCATGGTGAAATTCGACGGATCACATACGTGTCTCAGCCGCTCGAGTCGACTGTGAGAAGAATTTTAGATCCATAGGTCAATCTTTACAGAGTGTCGCATCGCTGCGGAATGTGGCCCGGGGACTTTCCTGGGCCTTCAGGCGGCCCATTCACGTCAAGTGTGTTGGGTGCTCAACAAGCTCAAGGCAGAGCGTGAACGTGGTATTACCATGGATATTGCCTTGTGGAAATTCAAGACCACCAAGTTGATTGTGCCGTTCTCGTCATCGACTCCACCACAAGTGGTTTCGAAGCTGATATCTCCAAGAACGGTCAGACGCGTGAGCATGCTTCGCTCGCCTTTAACAAAAATGGATGCCACCACCATCGAGTACTCCATAGCTAGATATGATGAAATTGTGGCTGGAAGTCTCATCCTACCTAAAGAATATCGCCTGAGAAGATCCCATTTGAGGGTGACAACATGAATGAGAGGTCCACCAATCTCGACTGGTACAAGGGTCCAACCTTCATTGACGCTATTGATCAAATGAGTGAGCCAAAAAGCCCTAAGACAAGCCCCTTCGTCTCCCACTTCAAGATGTGTACAAGACTGGTGGTGTTGGAACTGTCCCAGTAGGTCGTGGACGCTCTCCAGGAGGCCCTTCCTAGTGACAATGTCGGATTCAATGTGAAGAATGTCGATCCCAAGTGTGGTTTTGAAGCTTCCAACTCCAAGGATGATCCTGCAAAGAAAGCTGCAAACTTCACCTCTTAAGTCATCATCAGGAACCACCCTCGTCAGATAGGAAATGGGTATGCCCTAGTGCTCGACTGCCACACCACCCACATTGTCGTCAAGTTTCCCGAGCTGTTGACCAAGATTGACGGGCGGTTTGGTAAGGAGCTTGAGAAGGAGACCATATTCTTGAAGAAAGGTGATTCTGGTATGGTTAAGATGATTCCCACCAAGCCCACGATTGTGGAAACATTCTCCGAGTACCTACCACTTGGATGTTTTGCTGTCTGAAACATGCGTCAGACTGTTGTTGTCGGAGTCATCAAGAGTGTTGAGAAGAATGATCAACAGGTGCCGAGGTCACCAAGTTTGCAGTGAAGAAGAAGTGAACCAGATCAATTAGTGTTGCTTCATCCACGGATGGTCTTGATTTCAATAGTAGCAAAAACTTGCCATTACTCGACAGTTGCAAAGCCATTACACGCCAGTCGACAGCTTGCACGGAGTGTGGACCGATCTTACGTGAAAGAGAGAGAAGCGTGAAAGAAGAATCTACTATCAACCACAAAGATAGAAATTTAATGGCCCATTCACAAAAATAAAGGACTTTTGTAGCATGAAATCGAAGAGCTAAGCAACAAAATTACATGTTACACCACGCCAATCATAACTCAAGCTTTGTAAGTCAAATTGAACAGAAGCGCACTGCCCAATCACTGGAAATATGATCTGTATGACATTGCATTAGCGTTGAGAAGACATTGAAGGATGATCCTCCTCTCGAGACGACACTGATGGAATTTCATCTCCAAATCACATGAAAGGTTAGTCATCATCTTCATGATACATTGATTTAATACTACCAACTCTAAACTACATAGGCAATCTTTTATCATGCCTAGAATGAAGAATCATTAGAACCCACATCAGGTTCAATCGACCAACCTTCGTCATATTAGGTAGAGTGAAAATTATTTTGGACCTCCGTGAGGTCCATTCGACCATAGACCTTTACTGACCTTTGTAGGTCTTATAGAGAAGAGATTGTAGAATGAGGAATACACATCCTCATTGATATTTAGTAAGTATCGTAGTATGAGGAATGAAACCCTCTTTGACCTTTCTTAGTTCTAGTAGAATCAAGAATGATGACCTTGGACTTTCATTAAGTCCATCCGACAGTAGTCTCATAGAATAGAGATGACATTAATGGCTTTCTTCAAGTTATCAATAGTTGTATCATGGTCCATCTACAGGTCTAGTATATAATTAGTAATGACTTCTTTGGACTTTTATCAAGTTCATTCGACAAGTCCATTCATGCATAGTCTCATTAATCCTCATCAAGAAAATGAGTAATAATCTTGATAGACATTTATCAAGTCCATACAACAAATCCATTCAACCGTAGTCTCGTAGACCTTCATCAGGTCTAGTAGAGTAAAGACCCTCATTGACCCATGTTTAGATCATATAGGATGAAGAGTGAAGACCCTCATGAATCTTCATCATGACTAGAGTGTGTAGATTCCTCCATGTACCCTCATCAGATATAATGAAGTGTTTAGACTCCCATGTACTTCCTTCAGGAGTGTGTAGTGTAGATTTTCTTGGACCTTTATCGTGAGTAGTAGAATGAAAACTTACTTAGACTCCCATGGAACTTGACCAGTAGTATGGAGGTTGTCCTGACCATCATCTGGTTCAGTCGACTGGAAACATCCCCCATGGCTCATGTAGGCGTCGAGTTCAGTACATGACCTTCATCTGGTCTAGGCGAATTTGAAGACTCCACTGGCCCTTGACCGGTGCAAACACACTCGTATAACGCAAGCGCACATATCGTTCAAGTAGTATAAAAATATCGATCCTACGAGGACTTAATTCCTATTGTTGTTATTAATTATTGAATCTATTTATTTACAGGTATCTAATTATAGGGAGAAGGGAATTGATTGCTTTTGGTTGGTTGAATGTGGATTTGCTAATTAAAATAAATAAATAAAAGACAAAAGAAAATACTAAGGAAAATAACAAAAGACTTAAGGATTTAGGGTTGTGACTCCACACAATATTATTAAAAAGATGAATTGACTCTCTTATTTATGTGTAATAAATTAATTTGCTAACCTGGAACACGATGATATGCAAAAGCCTCTTCCGATGGTCAGACGCAAATACCAGTTAAACCCAATTGAACCATATTCATATGTCAACCACATTACCTGGATTCATTAAGATCAAGTTCCAATTATGGCTACTCACGCCCGACAGGTATATTCCTATCCTGTAAGGAAATCTATTAAAGGGTTATCTATCCTCAAGGGAGATCGTGAGCTATTAAGTCTAAGGCTGAAACCTAAAATCCCTATGTCTAGTTCATTTTAAGTTTACCACATCAATCTTATTGGTGATCAGACAACAAGAAGCATTAAGCTTAAGACTCAATAAACAAACTAAAGAACTACCCATAAAAAGAAAATCAATTATTAAGTGTGGATATTGTGTTTCATCACTTCCCTAGAGTAAAAATAAAATGCTGGGGTTCGGGATCCACTTTTACTATATCTAATTTAGAAATCTCTTTTTTTATAATACAGAAATTATTCGTGATATTACCAACCGACCATATAGGTGGTATCCTCATTAAGTCAGATTTTAATTAAGTCCAACCAGCCATAAAGGCGGTATCATTATTTGTCCATAAACCAGCCATATAGGCGGTAATTATCTGTCACCTAAAGACCGGCCATATAGGCGGTGTCACTTTATGTCAAATAAATAAAATCAGCCATTAAGGCGGTAAACCTTTTAGTTTGAATTATAATTTCCATATTATACTTAAGGGAGATTAATCTAAATTAAAATAATAAAAGCTTCACCCTTCCCCCAGCGGAAATCTAACTACAAAACATAAAAGAAAAGAAAAGAAGAATAGAGAAACTACTACTGTTAAAAATAAAAATGCATAAATTAAATTACTAAAAATAAACACACAAGATACAATCCTTAAATTCATTACAAAAACCTAAGGAAAGCATAAGAATTACAAATGAAATGGCTTGGTATTTATAGAAAAACCTAAAGGCTTCCACCAATTTCTTCACTGATTGCTCCACGAATTGCTCCACCAAACACTCCACCAAACATGCCACAAGACATGGCATCAAACATGGCACCAAACATGGCACCAAACATGGCAAGCATGTTTGGTGGAAGTTTGACAATTTTTACTTTTTATTTTTATTAATTGTATTTTATATTTTGAAAATGACAATAGTAATTACACAAAATACACTAGACTATTCATCAATTTCGGCCTTGCAAACTTCTGAATTCGAAAATACTTAAATCTTGAAAGTTGTAGATCTCTGTGTCTTCTTTAATCTGAAACTTGAATCAGCTCAATCGGATATCGGATGAAAAAGTTATGGCCAAAATATGAAACTTGCGCAAAATTGGAATTTCGGACTGCACTTCGTGACGCGTATAGTAAATTTCCGTGTTCGCCATTTTTTTATTCCGAATTTCATCGTTTTATCCCAGAGTTGATTCCATTAAATTCCAATACTTTATTTATCTGTAAAACATATAAAACACATCAAAACGTTCATCAAACTCGAGAAACTAAACAAAATATTAGGTAAAAGGGGCGGTAAATATTGATATATTTTCCGCTCATCAGCCCTTGACCAGTAGTATGGAGATTTTCCTGGTCTCATCAAGTCCAGTCGACCGGGAACATCCCCCACAGACTCACATCGAGTCAAGTTGTAGACATGGATTACACATGTCGTATGACTTATAATTTCCTGGTCTCATCAAGTCCAGTCGACCGGGGACATCCCCCACAGACTCACATCGAGTCAAGTTGTAGACATGGATTACACATGTCGTATGACTTATAACTTCCTGGTCTCATCAAGTCCAGTCGACCGGGGACATCCCCTAAGGACTCACATCGAGTCAAGTTGTAGACGTGGATTACACATGTCGTGTGACTTATACTTCCTGGTCTCATCAAGTCCAGTCGACCGAGGACATCCCCCACGGACTCACATCGAGTCAAGTTGTAGACATGGATTACACATGTCGTGTGACTTATAACTTCCTGGTCTCATCAAGTCCAGTCGAACGGGACATCCCTCATGGACTCGTATCGAGCCAAGTTGTAGATATGGAACACACATGTCGTGTGACTTATAATCTGACCTTCATCTGGTCTAATTGATTGGGTACTTCCCCAATGGGTCTAGCAGAGTCGAGTTCACTATCCCGAC
>SKCR01041110.1:0-15851 GCA_019454045.1 Zanthoxylum bungeanum
CCCTCTCTCGAGTGCCGAGTGAAAATATCATCAACTATAGACTTCGATATCTCTATAAAAATCTAATAGCTAACAACTCATTATGCTTTGTGATTCTATATTAACGACTTCAAATGACTACAAATTCTCTCGAACTCTATAAAATCCTAGGTTATATTCTCTAGATCTATTCAAAATCCCCTCTCTCGAGTGATAGATTCTAAACATTCATCATCTTCAATTGTGGCCAGCAATCAAGAAGCATTAAACTCAAAAGAATATAAATAAATTGAATAAAACTTCATCATAAAATTGACAAACAATTACAAGGTTCAAGCATCAGTTACATCATTCTCCAGATTTAAGGAGTTTAGTTCATGATAAAAGATAAAAACAATAAAAAACAAGCCATGAATCTAATGGAAATCATTACAGTTCTAATAAAGAAATAAGATGATAAAACCTGAATTGAATCTCTTCCTCTTCGGACGTCACTGCCTTCGTCTCCTCTTGTTGCTCTTCAATCCTCCTCATTTGAGCACTATAAAATATGTGTTTTTGTGTTTTGTGCTGTGTATTATTCTCCTCCTATGAGTTGTGGATGAAGTCATGTATTTATAGTAAAGTTTGGTGGTCATTGGATATCTTTAAACGCGAGTCTTTTTCTTTCCCACGCGGCGCCCAAGCCTCGGGTTTTTATATGGAGTTCATAAGTTGCTTAGGGCGCAGTGGCTCTTGATCTTTGGCGTTGTGGCGCTAATTCTTCGGCTTTTAGTATGGATTGCGAGAGGCTTGCAGGCGCTGAGGTGCTTGGTCTTTGGTGCGGTAGGCCAGTGATAAATTCTTCGCTGGTTCCAGCGTTCTATGTTCCTACACTCGTCCAATGCTTCTGAAAGTTCCCAAAACATGCGTAATTGGTCCATTCTTGATGTTCTAATGCTTCATACAAATAAAACATAGAAATAAACTATAAATACATTAAATGATTCATAAAATAATAAGTTAAGAATGCCATAATAAGCGGGTATAAATCACACTTATCAGTGAGCATTCTTTATGCCTTCCCGTTGACGGTTGTTTTTCATTCTGAGGGTGATTTGTGAATTCAACCACTCGAACAAACATCCCCCGATCCGTAAACTTGTTTGGTTAATTGGGAACCAAAGTAAACTTAGCAAGTAAATAGAAAATCACAAAGAATACAAAAGATTAACGTGGTTCGATGGATAATGACTCCAACCTATGTCTACGGGAGTAAAAATGGAGAATTTTATTACTTGTTCGAGTCAAAACTGACATACTCTCTTTATCACTAAGCTTTTAGATCTTTCATTACAAATGGTAAAATATCAAAATTACTAACCATTGAATTTATGGCCTCAACCCCTTTATATAAGCTTTAAAACTCACTATTCCACCAACGCATGGCGTGGGCTCATGTCACCATATCATCGTCGCTGATGTTTTTTTCCCCAACCACTCTACAAACAGTAGCTCTAATCTCTCACTCAACCACTCTCTGACAGCAGAAACCCATCATTCTAACTTTTTATCCACTTCTACATGTTCTACCAATGTGACAGCATGTGACTCAACCACTCTAACATTGTTTCGTCTTTTAGAGTCTCAATTAGGATTGATTTTGAAAATTAACGGGTTTCCACTTACATGAAACCAAAGCATGTGATCAATAATCTTATATAATATTAGCACGTGATCTTACATTTCTATGGTCATGTTCGATATTTCATATACTAATGAAAATATCTATTATTTGTGTCCTTATGATATGAGACTCATCATTCATTCCATTAACATCAAATGTCAATATAGGTGACACATGATGAGTGGTAATTATATCATTATTTCCCACTCATTTAACTTAATATTTTGTATAGTTTCTCGAGTTTTATGAATGTTTTGATGTGTTTTGTGTTATTTTGTAGATAAATAAAGTTTCAAGACTCTCTAGAGGTGATTTGGGGCCAAAACAGTGGAAATTGGACAAAAAGGCATTTTAATAATTTTGGAGCATTGCGATGCGCAGGCTGCGTCACGACATCTGACGTACGCCGATCCATGCTGACTTGCGCGGGGTCCACGTGTCATAATCTGAGAAGTTTGAATTTGCTAACGTGTACCGTGCCACGTGTCACCATCACAGCCGATCTGCTAACATACACCGTGCCACGTGTCGTCATCCTATAGTGCCGACAATCGCCATCGCCACGTGTCACCATGTGTCCCTCCACATATCAGCCACGTCATCATCCACATCAGTAGTTGACTGAGTCAGCGTGCCACGTCACCGCCACATCATCATTAACCAATCACGAGATGCCACGTGTCGTAATTCTACGGTGCCGAAAATCACTTTCGCCACGTCAGCGCCATGTCAGCATAATTATTGACCTTATCATGAACAGTGCCATGTCATCAGGATAAAAATCTCGGCGGACCAACCAGAAGTTGACACATGTCGCGTCGCGACGCGTGAAGCTTGCGCGTCGCGACGCGCGAGGCCTACCGAGGTCTATAAATTGAGCTCAAGATTTCAGTTTCAGATGTACCTTTCTCTCTAAATTCTCTTATGTAAATAGAGAGTTTTCTACCTAGTTTCTTTTAATTTTAGTTTTGTAATTAATTTTAATTATGTTCTGTAATAGTAATAGTAATTATACTTTTTTTTAATAGTAATAGTAATTTATTCTTTTTTACTTTTATAGTTTTACTATTCAACCATGAGGAGGTAACTTCCCCCTGCTAGGGTGAAAGGTAATTTTTTTACTATTGTTATTTAGATTAATCTCCCGTAATTATAATATATTCACTATTTAAAATTTGACTTAATAAGGATACCGCTATATTGGTCGGTTGGTAATTCAATTTAAACTGGTTAAACCTGACTAAGTAAGGATACCGCCAGATTGGTCGGTTGGTAATTAAATTTTCTTACCGCCTATATGGGAGGTTTATTTTGGTTCCGCCTATGTGGCTGGATTATGGACAAATATTGTTACCGCCTTAATGGCTGGTTGGACTTAATTTGACTTAATCAGGTTACCGCTTAAATGGCTGGTTGGTAATGTTATCACAAGTTTATATATTATATTATGAGAGATATCTAAAATAATAGTAGTAAAAGTAATTCCTTTTACCTTAGCATTTTATTTTATTGTAATTTTACTTGCAGTATTTATTTTACCGCATTTACTTTTCAGCATTTTTATTTTATGTCTTTTACTTTTAAGTTTTTACTATCCCTAGTTATGGGTCGTAACTAAGTTAGTTATCTAAGGTTGTGATGAATTCCAATATCACCGGTTTATAAGGGGTTAGATTATAGTTTGGGTAATATAAAGATTAATTTATTGAATCTTAATCTTAATGCTTTTTAATTAACTGGCCATTAATAAAATTGAACTGGTAAACTTAAAATGAACTTGGAAAAAAGATTTTAGGTTTAAGACCTTAGACTCAATAGCCCACAATCTCCTTGAGGATAGATAACCCTTTAATAGATTTCCTTACAGGATAAGAATATACTTGTCGGGCGGGGTAGCCATAATTGGAACTTAATCTTAATGAATCCAAATAATTTGGTTGACATAGACATATGATTCAATTGTGGTATACTGGGTTTTGTAATTGACCATCGAAAAGGCTTTTACATAATTTACTGTTCCAAGTTAGTAAATCAATATATTACCCAACTTTAAGATAACCACTTCATCTTTAAATAATATTGGAAGGATTCACAACCCTAGATAGTTTTATAAAATTGAATTTTCTTCAATCTATTTTCACACAATTTTTATTTACTTGTTTTTAATTTAATTTATAAGTCACCATTCCAATTCAAAACAATCAATCCATTAGATACCAGTAATCATTTGGCCTCATAAAATTAATAGATTAGGTATTAAGTCCTCGTGTGATCGATACTTTTTATACTACTTGAACTATACGTGCGCTTGCGTTATACGCGTGTGAAAGTACCGATCAACACACAATAATATTG
The DNA here is from genome assembly GCA_019454045.1 of Zanthoxylum bungeanum. Lineage (NCBI taxonomy): Eukaryota > Viridiplantae > Streptophyta > Magnoliopsida > Sapindales > Rutaceae > Zanthoxylum > Zanthoxylum bungeanum. The sequence continues at coordinate 4,001 of SKCR01041110.1, forward strand.
GTCGAGTGATATATTATTATTATCTTGTATAATAATCATATTTTACCAAAAACTTTATTTGAGACTTATTCATATAAATATCGTTGACTCTCATAATCAAAAATATCTTTTGAACTAACGTTATTCATATGATATAATATCTCGGGACATGCACATAAAATATGGATGTAATGATGTGTAGAAGACAAATATCTTTTATTAATAAATAATAAATTGTATTACAAAATATTATGCTTAAATATAATCATCTGCAACAGGTTTTAGGACATACACACTAATAAACTCCCACTTGTACTAAAGCGAGTTGTTATGATACTTAATGTTTATCTTCTCAAGATGATGTCCTATTTGTTCTTGGCTCATTGGATTTATGAGTGGATCAAATACATTATCAGTCGAAGGTATTTTCTGAACGACAATTTGTCCATCTCTAACATATTCCCTGAGTATGCGATATTTTCTTTGAATGTGCTTGGACTTCTAGTGCGACCTAGGTTCCTTAACTTGTGCTATAGCCCTATTGTTGTCACAATTCAAATGAATTGCATTATCAATGGTTGGAACCACACCTAGTTCTATAATGAACTTCTTCACCCAAATCGCTTCCTTTGCTGCTTCCAAAGCCGCTATGTATTCAACATCAGTAGTGGAGTTCGCAATAGTAAATGCACTTTTCCAACTAATCAGTCCTCTATTGCATAAGAAATGAATTGAGAGGTTGGCTTATAATCATTAGTGTCTGTCTGAAAGTTTGAGTCTGTAAACCTTTCTACTTTTAGTTTTGTTGATTCGTAAGTCATATCATATCCTTAATCTTTTTTAAGTACTTAAGGATTGCCTTGACTGCTATCCAATGATTTTCTCATGGGTCGGGCTAAAATATGCTTGTTATACTGTAACACCTTATCAAAGGCAGGATGCTACCGGTAGGAGACAAGATTGACCCATCTCCATAAGCCTCTAAATTAACAAAAATCCGGCATGATGTATCCTAAAATCGGACAACCTGGATCTCAGTCCAACATCAAAGCAATCCTGAAATAAACATCATATATCAAAATGGACCTCAGGTCCACACCAACACGTCAAAAACATTACCTAAGGGCTTTGTGCCCATATCATCTACTAACACTCAAGGGCTCTGCTCACAACATCATAAGAAGTCTAAATATTTATTTAATATTACAAATAGCGTGTTCAGAACGACAAGTAAAATATTAATCTTGAATCCTACACTTCTAAAGTTTATCCCAGGACACTTGCGAGGGTGACTGCCGCTTAGGAGATCCGCGCCTCGAGCGTGACTTCCAAAGGTCAAGTGGTTGACCAATCTGGAAGCCAACCTACAAAACTAGCAAACTGGTTTGGAGTAAGTTTTAAAAAATCAGTAAGTAACCATGTTAGTAATACAACAAACAAGTCAAATATTTATGAAATTAAACAAATCAAACATATCAGCAGTTTATTAGAATTACTATATTATTACAAATACAAATTCGAAATTACTAGCTTGCTATTATCCTGTATTCTTAACCCATGACAAATTCTCACATTTACATATTTACATATACCAATCTAATAGCTAACATCCAAGCATACAAAGCAAAACTCGAATACATAGAGTTTCTCGTTTAATATCAAATTCACTTCAATCACTTGAAACATGAAATCATATATCTATACTTTTTATCTCAAATATCTATCTTTGAAACAAACTCTTTCAATTCAACACAACTTCCTCAATAACTTAACATTCAAGACTCATAATCATTTAAACATACCGTGGCACCTCTCTTATATATATACAAAAACAGTTTCAAAGTTTACACAAATACACATATACCAATACAACGTAACAAACATGCTTTATAATACCTATTACTTACATTAGTTTTTAAATCATCCATTCATTCATTTCGCATAATAATACACTATTCATATATTCTACAAGTTCTATCATACACATACATAGATATAGTCACGCATACAATCACCATGCTACCAACCACGAGGCACATATAACAATCAATACATCATAAACCCCATAATCAAACAATACAAACATATGGCTAGCTTACGCATGCAATGCTCGTACCAGACTCATTACCTATTTTAGAATAGGTATGAGATGAATTTCATCCAAACAGATTCCTAACCAGCTTGACTACTATACCGCGAAATCATCAACTAATTAAACCTATGTTCATGCATACATATCACGACACACCAAACTCCACGCACGACTTCTCATACACAAGCACATTCATAACAAACACTCTAAAACATCATTCAAACACTATTCAAACACTCTAAAACATCATTCAAACAATCACATACATACACATATTTCAAACATATGAATATACGTATTACTTTGATTTCGAGTACCAAAGCCTTTATCAATCTTCATGTCTTAACATCATATGTATACGAATACATGTTTATATACTTATACATTTTCATATTCATTTATATACATATGTTCATATAGATACAGGTTCATACCCTTACATACATCTATACATACACATATACATACACATACACATACCATTACGAGTCCATGCAATTACATGCATCAATACATACATGTAGCCATTAACTCATCCATCTTTTCAAAATACATACCATAGCATTATCTTTGAACATTCCACTTCAAGACAAATCAATACATACATTACATACATACAGATATTACCATCATCAAACTACTCACTTCATATCATAACGATAACGAAAAATCCATACATGTGATGGTCGACTATCTAAACTATAAATGATCTCCAAATCATTTCTCAAATCCATGTTGTAACTATCCTAAACCTTTCAATCGTCTCCCCACACGTGTGTGTGTATTATATAATATATATATATATATATATATATAGTGTGTGTGTGTGAGTTTTTTTAAAAATACGTAATGAATAATTCGAGAACTCATCGCATTGGTTACTTACTTGACTTCGCGAGCACACAGGTCCTAATCACATTGCAGACTCTAAATGATCCCACAAATATGCTGGAATCGACGAAATTTCAATCGGAGCTACTATTCATCATGGTCACTATTCATCTGGATCTTCCTCCATCGTTTCACGTGCAACTGAGCACGGATCGGAAAAATCATCACTGCCATCTTGTAGTACTCTTAAAGAGCTTCAATTTGGCGGGTGGCTCGGTCGTGAATAAAGCGACGAGTCGAGATCGAATAACCTATCCATGTGCCTAAATTACAATGGTTTCGCCAAATTTTGGCATCCCTTGGCCGGTCGCTGGTAGCTGGAGGGTGGGGTGAGCCGCAGTCATTTTTATGGTGGTGCGCCAGCCGACGGTGGCCGGAGTGTGGCGGGTGCAAGAAGAGACGATGACTTCAATTTGGGGGGGGGGGGCGAGTAGGATATATGTGTAACTTATGCCATTTTTGGCAATGACAAGAAACTCTGGGTATTCATAGACAAGTTTTGAAAAATTATATTCTGACCCTCGCAAAATTATAGTCAGGTCCTGCTATGAAATACTCTCAAATATTTGTATTTTTGACGCCCTTTTGATTCAAATTTCAAAAAATATTCAACATGAAAGTTGTTCGTCTCGGAAAAACGAGTTGATTGTTCAAGAATTATCTCAATATGAGTTTGTTTGAAAGTTTTATAGCTGAAATAAGAAACTGTTATACGTAGAACAATGTAACCAGGAATCGCATAACCGGTTCTCGAAACCACGTGTTTTCGAACGTGATGAAACTTCACTTAAAAATATTATCACCTATTTTCCAATACATGAAGTCTAATTTTCGAATATCATCCATTTCCAAATCTTTCACTTTAATTCAAAAATTTTCCCGTACTATTTCGAAAAATTCGGAATATTACATATACTAATAGTAAATGCAATGTTTGGTCTTGTGCATAGCATGACATACATGAGACTACCTATTGCAAATTCTTATGGTATTTGACTCATGCGTGCTCTCTTTTGAGATGTCTTGGGACTTTTCGATCTAGATAGACGAATTCCATACCTACAAGGCAACAAGCCTCTCTTAGAGTCAAACATGTTGAATCTCTTGAGTACCGTTTCTATTTATAGACTTTGGGATAAACCAATCATTCTTTTGGACCTATCTCTATTTATTCTTATACCAAGAATGTAGGTTGTTTCTCTCAAGTCTTTCATTGAGAATGTATTGGATAACCAAACCGTAACTGATGTCATCATAGCAACATCGTTTCCTAATAGTAATATGCCATCCATATATAACATCAATGAATACGATGGCGCTCCCACTGACCTTTTTGTAAACAAATGGATCATCTACATTTTTGATGAAACGAAAAGTTTTGATTGCATTATCAAATTGTAGATTCCAAATTTCATGTGCTTGCTTTAGACCATATATTGATCTTCACAGCATGCTTACTTTATGACTATATCCTTTAGATGTAAAACCTTCTGACTGTTTCATATAAATTTATTCATCAAGAAATCTTTTTAGAAACGTTATTTTAACATCCATTTGTCAAATCTGATAATTATAGTAAGCTGCTATAGCTAAAAAATTCTAATGAATTTCAACATAGCTATTGGCGAAAAGGTTTCACCATAATCAATTTTCAAAATTGAATTGCTCATACATTGTTAAACAAATTAAACGGACTCATACCTTTGCCAACCCACTATATATTGCCATTAACTTAAATGCGTGAAATAAGGTGAGAAGAGATTTACCTTGAGAGTAAATCCGATAACTCTAAAGAGCTTAGTAATATATGTATCCTAGCAAGAGAAGAGAACATGAGAGACAAAGTGCAGTATGTGCATATTTTTATGGATTCAATTTTCTTATTTATTAAAAGAGGGAAGAAATTTGGCTTGAGTGGGAAAAAATGATTTGTCAAATTTTTAAGTATTTCAATTTTTATTTGGGCTATAACCAAACAAATCATTTTAATTGATGTTTTTGTAATGTATAATTAAAGAATGACATGCAGTCCAATGGAATTCTATTTGAACATAAGGTTTGTTTGTTTTTTATTTTGTGATAGATAAAATTTCTATCATAAGTTCGTCATAAATTTTATGATAAATAAAGTGTCTATCATAAATCTGTTATAAAATTTGTGATAGACAAATTTATATCATAAAACCGTCATAATTTTTTGTGATTGATAAAATTTCTATAATAAAATTGTCACAAATTTTTGTAATAAAATATATTCTATCATAATTCTATCACAAACCTTCATGATAGATAATATTCTATTACAAGTCCATCATAAATTTCTTGATAGAAAATATTCTATCAATAATATATCATATTATGTGATAAAAATTTTTTTCACATAAATTGTCATGAATTATATATCAGAATATATCTGTTTTCATGTAAATGTAATGTTTATTTGTAGAAATTTTAGAACTTTTATTTATTTCCCCATATAGTGGGTATTGGAAAGCAAATTGCATAGAAATTACAATAGATTTGTTCGTGGAAATTTTAGAACTTTGATTTCTCTCCGTGTACAGTGGTATTGGAGAAAGCAAATTGCCTATAACATTTTTGTTTGGATGGGAGAATGTAGTTGATTAATTTTTTTTCCTCTACAAAATATCTTAATTATTATAGAAAATGAAAAAAAAAATTCTCAGTCTTTGCTTAAATAATGATCATAAAATCTCATTCATTTGAAAAATGATCATAAAAATCTCCTTTTGATAATTTTATCATTTATTTTTTTTTTAAAAATCATGGTGTTTTAATATTTTTCACATTATATTTATAAATTAATTTATGGAATTATTGTTAATAAATTAATTTCATTTATAAAGTAAATATTTTCTGAAAATATTTTAAGACTGAAATTTAGGGGTGTCAAAACGAATCAACGAATCGAATTTATATCGAATCCTAAACGAATCGAATCAAAATGTGATGGATTCGTATTCGATTCGTTTATTAAACGAATCCTAATATTAGGATTCGTATTCGATTCGTTTAATAAACGAATCGAATACGAATATTCGTTTAGTCAATGATATTATTTAATAAAATAATTTACCACACTTGATTACATTAATTCTTCATAAAGATATACATATGAAATATGTAATTAATATATTTACTAAAAATACCTCACCAAATATCAGAAATATTATTTTTCTATGATAATTAGTTATAATTTCTCGAACCTTAATTGAAAATTAACAAGAACTAGTAAATAAAAAAAATAAACGAATGCTAAACGAATAAACGAATCAATGAGCTTAAATTCGTATTTGATTCGTTTAATAAACGAATCGAATCGAATTGACCCATTTATTAAATGAATCAATTTTTTCAAACTCGTATTCGCTTTAAAGCGAATCGAATCGGACGAATAAACGAATCCTGACCCAAATTGCCACCCCTACTGAAATTATCAAATAGTCTTTGTGATCATTTTTTTTTAAATGAAACAGATTTTTATAATCATATAAATAAAAGTTAGGAGTCCATTTATCCTTTTCCCTAATTACGTAGGGTCAGTTTCGAGATGGAATTTAGAACTACAACCTACCATGCATTAATATTGTATCCTAATTTCTACCGTATCAGTATATGGTCGGTTCCATCATATTTCGGAGTCTACCTTGGGAACTAATTTTTTCTATTTATAATATTTTCCATTGATATTAATATTATCAATGGAAAATTTTAACTGTTTAAAAATTAATTTTCCTAAAAAGAGAGAGAGATATAATCTTGTATAAAATATAAAAATATCATAAAATCAATGGAAAATTAAAAAATAAAATAAAATATTCACAAAAATGCATTAACTCTTGAAAATATATCCAGCCATCCAAATCATAAGCCTAATCAGTAACAGTAAACTTGTATTAGTTATAATTAACAGTTGAGTCGAGACCAAAATCCAAAATAACAAATTTATTTTACTTTCAATTATTTGTTTCTATCTATCTTAGTAATTTCTATCTTAAAATATCCATATTACATTTTCATGATTCTCAATTTGTAGAGCACTTGTTCATTATTTTCATTTCAAAATAATAATAAAAAAGACATAATTAATTTAATATAAAGAAAATACAATTAATTTGAAAATTAATTTAATGAAAATATAAAGTAAATATAATTTATCTGAAAATTAATTTAATAAAAAATAATAAGTAAATATTAATTTCATTTTAGATCAAGTAGTATGTCAAATAAAATTAATTTAATGAAAAAAGAAAAATTAACACAAAAGCCAAAAAGATTGAATTTCACATAAAGAAAAATAGATCGATCTTAAATTATAAATTGAAGTATATCATAATTAATAAGTATCACATAATAGAAGCATACAACATAATAAAATTGAAGAATATCATAGATGTGAAATATATCCTATGATTTAAGTATATTATATAATTGAAACATATCACATAATTGACGCATATAATATAATTGAATCAAGTCATATATGTAAAACATATTGACGTGACCCAAGCTATACCACTCATCCAAGATCCATTAGATATATGATAGATCAGATTCGATATCTGGAACGACAAGGCATTGTGTTTTCTTTACCTGATTCTGTCTTCTTTACCTGGTTCTTATCCTGGTTTTATATTAATTTCCATATGCATTTGATGCAAGCCACATACGAAAAACTTCATAACATGCTACGCACGGCAGAGCAAGATTTGAAGAAAGACAACCTCACACTGTATCTCCATGGTGGAGCTTGCTCTTCAAATACTTATGGGAAGTCAAAGAAAATAAAGATAGGGAAGAAGAAGATATCAAAGAAGAACTCGAAGAAACGTAAATGCGTAAAATCGAATGTGGTCAATGTCTACATTGCAAAAAGTCTGGACATTGGAAAAAAGGACTGTCCAAAGATTAAAGGAAAAGCAGGACCCTCAAGTATGCTTTGTATTTTTCTAATTATTGACATCTCATTAGCCTTATATGCAAATAGTGGATGGGTGGCAGTCTTACTCATATTTTCAATTCTCTGCAAGAAATTAGGGTTAGAATAAGGCTGAATAAAAGGGGAGATCCAACTTAGAGTTGGCAATGGCAAGATATTGGATGTCAAGGCCATAGGAACAGTTGTTCTAGATCTCTCAAATGGATGTAAAATAAATTTGTATATCTGTTATTATGTTCCCTCAATTATCTGACAAATAATATCACAGCAATATAGATGAAAATGGATATAAAATAAACATTAAGGATGAAACTTTATGTTTATATGATAAAGATAATTTATTGAAATGTGAATGTTCTTTATCAAACAATCACTATGTTTTGAAAACATGTAAAGATGTCTTTAATATAGAGAAAAATACAAGTAGGAAGTCTGAATTAAATAGTACTGAATTATGGCATATGAGATTGGACCACATAGGTGTTAGACGTCTACCCATATTGGTAGAGGATGGTTTGATTAAAAATCTTACCTTAGATAATTATCCGAGTTGTGAGTCATGTATCCAAGGAAAGATGACAAAGGCCTCATTTCAAGATGTTAGACACCGTGCTGGAGATTTACTAGAGCTAATACACATCGATGTGTGTGGTCCATTAAGCCATGTCGCTCATGATGGTTCCATATACTTTGTGACTTTCACAAATGCAAGTCTAGATATGGATATGTCTATCTGATGAAACATAAGTCGGAAATATTTGACAAGTTCAAAATATTTCGAAACGAAGTAGAAAAACAAATCAGTAAACTCATCAAATGCCTTAAATCAGATCAACGCAGTGAATACATGAGTCAAGAATTCAGAAATTATTTAAGGGAGAATGGAATTCTTGCCCAATATAGCCCACCAGGAACACTGATCGCTGAAATCACACACGTAACGCAAGTGCACGTATCACTCAAGTAGTATAAAAATATCGATCCTAAGAGGAGTTAATTTCTATTGTTGTTTTTAATTATTGATTCTATTTATTTACATGTATCTAATTAAAATGATAAGAGAATGATTGCTTGATTGGTTGGTTGATTGTGGATTTGCTAAATAAATAAATAAATAAAAACACAAAAGAAAATACTAAGGAAAATAAACAAAAGACACAAATATATAGGGTTGTGATTCCAAATAATATTATTATAAAGATGGATTGATTCGCTTATATACGTTAATAAATCAGTTTGTTAACTAGGAACACAAAGATATGCAAAACCCTCTATCGATAGTCAGACGCAAATATCCAAATAACCTAATTAATCATATGTCTATTCTAACCAGATTACCTAAACTCATTAAGTTCAAGTTCCAATTATGGCTACCCACGCCCGTCAGATATATGTCTATCCTGTAAGAAAATCTATTAAGGGTTATCTATCCTTAAGGGAGATCGCGGGCTATTGAATCTAAAGCTAAAACGTAAAATCTCTTTTCTAAGTTCATTTTATGTTTACCACATCAATCTTATTGGTGATCAAGAAACAAGAAGCATTAGGCTTAAGATTCAATAAACAAACTAAAATATTACCCTTAATATAATTAAATCAATTATTAAGCATGTTAATATTGTATTTCATCACTTCCCTAGAATATAAATAAAATGCTTGGGGTTATGGGATCCACATTTAATATTTCAAACCTAGGAATCTCACTTATTATAATATATAAATTATTATTAAATCTACTTTCTCAGGAATTAATAATGTCAAACATATAAAATCAGCCATGTATGCGGTAATCATCTATCACATAAAGACCGACCATATAGGCAGTAAAGTAATTTATATTTAAACCGGCCATATAGGCGGTATCATAGTTTACCATTAATTAGTCCGATGATATTATAATTCATATATTATAATTAAGTGAGATTGACCTAGTTAATCGTATTAAATGTTTCACCCTTCCCCCAGCGGAAATTAAATTTGAAACGTAAAATAAAAGTAAAACAAATAAACTATTATTAAAACTAGAAATAAAAGTGCATAATTAAAAGTACAAAAAATATAAACACTCAAGATACAGTCCTCATATCCTTATTCAGAACCTTCTGGAAAGTATGAAAATTCTTATGAAATCGAACTGAATTTATAGGTAAAATTAGTGTGCATCACGATGCAGATAGCCTTGCTCTTCGCGATGCGATGAGCTATTAACGTGTTCTTTTGAGATTCTGATACGTGTCTATAGAGCGCTGCGCGTCGTGACGCGTAGGTGATCTATGTCGTGATGCGCGAATAATAATTTTAGATAGCTTTTGCGCGACGCGTGATGTGCATAAATTCCCATTTTGTCCTTTTTCGTCTATTCTTTGTCGTTTTAGCTCTGATTTGATTTCATTGAGTCTTAAATCTTTATTTTTCTGCAAAACACACAAAAAACATCAAAATATTCATAAAACCTGAGAAACTAAACAAAATATTGGGTCAAATGGGCGATAAAATATGATATATTTTTCGCTCATCACAACTTCAAACCTAATATTTTGCTAGTCCTCGAGCAAAACAAACAAAATAAAATACAATAAATAACTTTAAAAAAAATTTAAACTAATCCACTTTCGTAGGGATTACGTTTGCATTTACCGTATGCAACAAGCTTTTAAACCCCTAGATGTCTCTAGTGGACGAGTTGTAGTCTCGTGAGGGATTATGCTAGTGCCTTTAGGCAATCATGGAGTCGATCTGGGGGAATTGCCCCAGATTAATTTCAAAACCCCTTTCGATGATTGGGACTTTTTGTCCCACACTCCTCTAGTAGTAATTTTCAGTGGCCACTGACATGAATTTTTCATTATCATAGGATGGTTCCGTGGTCGCTTTGCTACGGGGCTCGTTTTGGTGCCATGGGATTTCAAAAAAAAAATTGGATATAGTTTCCCCTGAATTTTTAAGATTTCCAAAATTATCCTAATATAACACTTCAAATACCATAAATCACGCAACAAAACACAATCTTCGCCCCCAATTCTACGATTTAATCAACTGAAGCCACAGCCACAACTCAAATTTTTTAACAATCTCAAAACCCAAAAATTCTCAACAAGCATAAAAATAAACAATATAAATAAAGAAAAGAATAGAAACGAGTTTACCCAATTTATCGATCTTGACTTCCCAAATCCGAGTTTGAATCGTGCAAAAGTGGAGGAATTTGTAATATTCTAGGTTGGGTTGTGATTTTGGGTAATGAGTGTTTAGTTTGTTTGATTTTTGGTGAAAGTGGGTGAGGGAGTGATGGATTCGAAAGGAAATAGAAAGAAAATGATAGATCTGAGAGAGAAAACGAGAGTAAGAAATGAAGAAATGAAGAAATGAACAAAAAAATAGCGTGAGGGTATGTTTTTAGGCCTGATATTGTGAGCGCGTCGTGGCACGGAAGGAGTTTGCGTCGCGATGTATAGCCCTAAAAATTGGGTAATCACGTGTTTTATTGGCATGTCGCGACACGATAGGGAGGTTGCGTTGTAACTCCAAAGGCTTATGGGAGTGTCACCTTCTGTCTGGTTTGCATCGCGACAAGTGAATGTTACATCGCGACGCATGAATGTTACTTCGCGACGTGAAAGGTTTAAATGATGGTCACATTCTTCCTTAGTTGCATCGCGACGTGGCTTGGGTTGCATTGCGATGCAATTTTTTTTTGCGAAAAAATCGAGTCTTTCGACGAATAAATCCACTGGGACGCTTATCAAGAGTTGACTCCTTACTCTGCCATCTTTACTGGATTGAATTTTTATCCTCGCAACTTTGTCAAATTTTATCCCATGATAGCCTAAATTTTACCGGCTCGCTCTGCTTTAAATGCTTCATTTTTGTTTTTCCCTGTAAAACTAACACATAAAATTAAAAATTTCTACAACATGTGTACACAAAAT
>SKCR01041111.1:0-15855 GCA_019454045.1 Zanthoxylum bungeanum
AAGGAAGGTTATTTTGTCCGATTTGAATTCAATCCGATTAATTACACAATCGACAACAAATCACCATACAATTTGATTTTATACACATCCAATGTCACAAAACCAAAAATTCCAAGACAACATTAGGGCATATCCAATTCGGCCAACATAGAATTTTTGGGGTTTATGTCCAATTCGAAATCCAATCCAATTCGATTCAAATAACGTCAACCTAATCGATTCTAACTCATCAATGAATTAAAAATCAAAAATCCAAGATCCCAAAATTCATCACACATTCGGCCATGGCATAATATTGGGGGGAAAATAATTCCAAATCATTTTTCATCAATTAGTCCAACCAAAATGAATTTAAACATGTTATAAGCATACTCAAACAATCAATTTATTCAAATCATGCTCAAATCACATTTACCCAAATTTTAAATCCTACAAATTTCATGCTTGCAACATTAGCTTCTTGATGCCATTGTTGGTAAAAATCTAAGGTCCCAGATCAAATCAAGACATGAAATATGCGTGAATACATCAACGGAGGTAGCGGAATACTCACATTGATCGGTTATGTCGATTTGAAGACGAATCAAGGCCAAAAACGTACTGCCCTTCACGCCAAACTGCTGGCAGTTTACTGCCCTGCAAAACAGAAATTCGGGTCTCAAACGAAGCTCCAAACTCCATCGGATGAGTCCCGCCTCATGGTCGAACCTCCCTACCACCTTCGCAAAACTTGTAAGTGTGCTAGCACCTGATTTCTCACCATGAAAAACCACTCTTGGCTTCCCTTTGTTCACGCCATTTCTGGTTCCAAACCAGTGAACAATTCAAGCTTTTGGCGTGAGGAGAGGAGAGAATTTGAGAGAGATGAAATTGTGTTAAGTTAAAAATGATTTACCAAAAATCAATTTATATTTATTTGCCATAATATTTATTAAATTAATAATAAAATTATGACACAAAACATGTAATGGGCTTAGAGTGTCAAACACTCAATTTCCATGCAATAACATTGAGTGCATTGTACACTATCTACATGCAATGCATTAGAATGACATGGGTCATGTGGGCCCCACACGTTTCCAAATGAAAGTGGGCCCACGTGCACTCACGCGTTCGGGTTCGATATTTTCGAAATACCGAGCTTACGTCGCGACGTTAATTCAATCGAATTTAAATAAATAATGCTCCTGGCGAAATTATTATTTACGTCGCTAACGAATTAATTCTAAATTAACTCGTTTGCCCGAATTAAAATCTAATTTTAATTCCGCGTCGAAATCTAATTTCAATTTAATATATCGTATATATTAATTCATCGATCAATTCCAAATTAATCGTTCTCTCTCTTTAGACGACATTTTATCCCGGATAAAATATCTTCGTTATTAATCCTAGATTAATTTTTCTCTCTCTCTTCTATATAATCCCAGATTATTCAAGAGTGCGAGTTGTGCGTCATCGGTGGATTATCGGGAAAGTGACCCATGAGATCCCCGGATAAGTTGGCAGTATAATACGGTCGTCGGAGTATTCGAATCACGTACGTACCAAGTACTACGTTCTACCGATTTACGAGACAAGGTCGACTCCTAGCAAAGCACCAAGTCTTCCCAAGTTCTCCGGACATATTCATTAAAGAATATCTAGATCTGTATCAAGCGTAGTATACAATTGTATTGTGCATATCAGTCCAGTATCGGATAATCACGTGCTAGGGCTGGGGCTGGATAATGTCTGCCCCGTCCGAAACACATATCGGATGTCTGGTGACTAGTCTCTATAATCGGATATTCATGACCTGGTCATAATATCACGATTGGATGCGCATCACTCAAGAGCACTAATACCGTATCCTGCGTGACATCATCTCCATTATGACTGGAGTGATACTTCCGTCTCGACATCACATCCATACACTACGACTCTCTGATAAACCCAGAAGAGGTGAACACAGAACCAATTAAGATCCCCCACCACCAAAACCAAAGTTTACCGATTGTCGTAAGTATTAGCGATGCAAGTCTCAGATTAAGACTATACACACCTACCTTGATTTCGGCCTCCCATAGACACCTAGTCATAATACCAATGGGATTCCGAAGGGTCTATCCAGAGCGAAGCTGTTTCCCGTACCATCGGTGAAACACGACCTCCTATCGCACTTGGCACAAGTATCCAATACTTATATATATGAGAACTATGTCGTTGTGCCCTCACAACGCGCACAGTGCAATACTAGCCTATTCCGCATTATCGATGTCCAGTCTCGATAATACTACGGCTAGGGATATTTAATGATTAATCCTTTGTGGACTGATACTGTCTCATATCATCTCAATCCAGCAACTAATCATAGGGACCTCTCTTCATTTATATATCTATGGTGATCTAATCACAAATGACGAGAGTGTAATTTCCTTGTTACATAGTTAATTTGCTACAGCAACACAATGTTCTGGGCAAATAGTGACGCTATTGGTCATATTATCCAACACAGAGATCTTGCCACACGGACCCGATCAAAGAAGCCCGGTTGCCCCTGTACGGGTTGATGAATGAGGGTGACCCTAAGAGATTGTTGTGTAACAAACAAACACACGTTTTGTAATTACATTTACAATTTCCTTTCTCTTATTATTCTTTGAATGATTCACTTCCTCTCTCACATACTTAGCTTGATTTTAATTTTAAACTTGCTAATTTGCTCTTCCGAATCTGAATGTGAGTAAACATATTGATCCCTACCATGAATGGGATGTTTCATCCCCGAGCCGATGATAATCCACTATGTGGAATGTATCTCGACCCGAGGTAGCTTATTACTTGGCTCGGAGGGAATGTTACCTCCCCGGACCAATTGAGAGCCGGCCATTGAGGAGATGCTCCGACCCCATGCCGATGATGATCCACTCGGTGGGACGTAACCTTACCCCGAGGTAGTAGAGTACTTGGCTCCGAGGGAATGTTACCTCCCCGAACCAATTGACAGCCGGCTATTGGGAAGATGCTTTACCCATGCCGATGATGATACACTCGGTGGGACGTAACCCGACCCTGAGGTAGCTGAGTACTTGGCTCTGAGGGAATGTTTCCTCCCCGGACTAATGAGAGCCGGCCATGGGGGAGATGCTCCAACCCCATGTCGATGATGATCCACTGGTGGGACGTAACCCAACCTCGAGAGTGAGTAGTACTTGGCTGCGAGGGAATTTTACCTCATCGGACCAATTGAAAGCCATCAATGAGGAGATGCTCCGACCCCATACTGATGATGATCTGCTAGGTGGGACGTAACCCGAACCCGAGCTAACAAAATACCTGGCATCGGCAGAAGGAATCCAGTCCCGAGCTGGTGGAGCATATAGCATCGGCGGAACAAATGTTGCCCCAAGCTATTGGAGAAAATAGCCTCGGCGGAATGACCCGAGTTGGTGGAGCAAATGGCCTCGGTGGAACGAATCCAACCCAGAGCTGGTGGAGCATAATGTTGGGTTTTCTAGGTCAAACAAAGATCAATTAAGCAAATGAAATATGCGAATACAACAAAGTAAAGTAGCTGAAATACTCACTTTGATCGGATTTACGATGCGATGAGCACAAAAAAAATTTCTACTCCTTAAGACTCTCGGCCAAGCCCCTTGTTGGTGCTCTAAGCTCCTCTTGTGTGGGTCTTCAAGCTCCAATCTTGGGTGTAGATTCCATGCTCATAGATGGGTTTCCCTATCACCTTTGAATGATCTTAGTGTGCTAGCACTCGGAAGAATTTTCAACAAATTTCTTCCTTGGAGTTATGTTGTTCTCGACAAAGGAGAAGCAAAAGAGAGAGATGAAGATGGTCATGCCCAAGGCAAAAAAGGGAGGAGAAAAAGAGTGAAGTGTTGAATATTAAAAAATGTAAAAATTAAAAAAAATGATATACCAAATCCAAGATTTTGGTAAAAGTCATTCAACTTTTCACACTTGAGTTTTTGGTAAACAACATCAAATTCCCATCAACTTTCATCAACCACAAAAGGTGTGATGTGATAGACAAGTGATGTGGACTTGTGATGTGACATTTGAGCCCCACTTGATTCAAAATCCAAGTGGGCAAGCAAACACTCCCAGTCTGGGTTTGCTAATTCCAAATTAGAGAATTTTCCTTACGACGTAATTAAATCAAATTAATTAAAATAATTATGCCTAGCAAAATTACTATTCACGTTGCTCTGTGAATTAATTGTAAATTAAACTCGTTCGCCGAATTAAAATCTTAATTTAAATTCCGCTTCGAAATTAATTTCGTATAATATATCGAATATATTATTTTTATCAAATTAATTCCAAATTAATGATTCTCTCTCTTCACAATAGTATTTTATCAGATAAATATCTCTGTAATTAATCCTAGATTAATTTTCTCTCTCTACTCATTAATCCCAGATTAATTATGTGTGAGTCATACTGTTGGAATTCAATCAAGTCCACAAGGATCACAAATATGCATAAAAACGAATTGAATACACAAAGGAGTAAGGCGGAATCAACTCACATTGAATTTCGGTTTTGATGTTAGGAGAACAAGGTGCGATATTTGCTCCCTCCAAGTCACGGCAATGGCTCTCCAAGGCAGTGGGCTGTGCGATTTGGACTGGTTCGGCTTCCTCCATGTTCGGCCATGCATGAACTCCATTAAAGCTCCAAGCTTCAAGCTTCCATGCTCAAAGATTTCGTTTCCCTATCACCTATATACAACTCAAGGTGTGCTAGCACTTCTGTTTTGCAACAAAAACATCTCCCAATTGCTTCTCTTTTCGTCGGCAGACCAAAATGGAGAAGAACAATTTTGGCTCAAAGCCGTGTGTAAGGAGAAGAGAAAGATGAAGAGTTTTGGCTCCATTTTTGTGTAAAAACGTGGAATGCCAGAAAAACCAAGAGAGAGGGTCACGTGTATAACAAAAATTTGACCAAAAAACCGTTACAAACTTCTAATGGTCAAAGAGAGAATGATTTTTATATACTATATCTTTATTCCATTTACCAGTAAATGAATAAAATATATATACAAAAGCCTCCTATCAACTTTCAAACAATCACCTTTCTATATTCACATCATGTCACTTTAATAAAGTGACACATGTCATATCACATCACTCAAAGTGACAATTGATTTGACGCATTGAGTGACAAACGATTTGACGCTTGATGTGACTCGCGTGCCGCGCTCGAATTCGAAATGCGAATGCGCTCGCAATCACTCTCGGGCTCGGGTTCGCTAATTCCAAATTAACGAATTTTCCGTCGCGTCGTAATTAAGTGATTACGCCTAGCGAATTCACTATTCACGTCGCTAACGAATTAATTCTAAATTAATTCGTTCGCCCGAATTAAAATCTAATTTTAATTCCGCGTCGAAATCCAATTTCGATTAATATATCGAATATATTAATTTATCGATTAATTCCAAATTAATCGTTCTCTCTCTTTAATTAATATTTTATCCCAGATAAAATCTCCCGCAATTAATCCCAGATTAATTTTTCTCTCTCATCGAATTAATCCCAGATTAATTCTATCTCTCTCTTCTAATTAATCCCAGATTAATCAAAGTGCGAGTCATACGTCATCGGTGAATCTTCAGGAAGCGACCCATGAGATCTCCGGATATGTTGGCAGTAAATACGATCGTCGGACTGTCCGAACACGTAAGTACCTCGTACTACGTTTATATCGATTTACAAGACAAGGTTGGCTTCTAGCAAAGCGCCATGCCTACCCAATTCTCCAGAAATATTCTTACAGGAATATATAGATCTGTATCAAGCGTAGTATACCGTAGTATTGTGTATATCGGCCCAGTATCGGATAATCACGTGCTAGGGCTGGGGCGGATAAGTGTCTGCCCCGTCCGAAACACATGTCGGATGTCTGGTAACATAGTCTCTATAATCGGATATACATGACCTGGTCACAATATCCCGATTGGTTGCGCAACACTCAAGAGCACTAGTACCGTATCCTGCGTGACATCATCTCCAAATGACTGAAGTGACACTTCCATCTTGACATCACACCCAATACACTACGACTCTCTGATAAACCAACAGAAGTGGTGTACTCAGAACCCGTTTAAAGTCCCCTACCACCAAGACCAAAGTCTATCGATTATCGTAAGTATTAGCGATGTAAGTCTCAGGTTAAGACTATACACACCTACCTTGATTTCGGCCTCCCATAGACACATAGTCATAATACCAATGGGATTCCGAGGGGTCTATCCAGAGCGAAGCTGTTTCCCGTACCATCGGTGAAACACGACCTCCTATCGCACTTGCATAAGTATCCAATACTTATATATATGAGAACTATGCCGTTGTGCCCTCACAAACGCGCACAAGTGCAATACTAGCCTATTCCGCATTATCGATGTCCAGTCTCGATAATACTACGGCTAGGGATATTTAATGATTAATCCTTCGTGGACTGATACTGTCTCATATCATCTCAATCCACCAGGAACTAATCATAGGGACCTCTCTTCATTTATATATCTATGGTGATCTAATCACAAATGATGAGAGTGCAATTTCTTTGTCACATAGTTAATTTGCTACAACAACACAATGATCTGTGCAAATAGTGACGCTATGGGTCATAATGTCCAACAATCTCCCACTTGGCACGTAGCGAGTCACTCAAGTGTCCTACACCTGAACTATGTACGGTTCGCTCAAATTGCTGAGGAAAGGTTTTCGTCAGCGGATTTGTTTAATTATCGTCTGACGCGATTTACACGATCATCACATCGCCACGATGTATGATCCGAACGAATCAGATGATATAGAAGTATATCTGGATCGTCGATGAGACCTTTAATTCTTTAGCCTGTGCTGACGCCTAGCTCAGCTGCTAACAGAACTATATCTAATCTAATTAGATTTATTATCGATCCAAATGGCTTCTATTGCTGCCTCAGCTGCAGCAATAATCCGCATTTGTTGTTTATTCGGCAACAGTTATCTTGCTAGGAAGATTTCCAGCTCACTGTCCCTGTATTCAAACTTTATAGTACCGCAGTATTTTAATTGTTTGGAAACTTGCAGTAGTGATCCCAGTCACTTCAAGTTCTCATTCTCCATAGTTTAAGATAGCATCTTTAGTTCTCTGAGATACTAACAGATGTTCTCAACTTCAATCCAGTGACTATCACTTGGATTGAACCGATCGTGACTCCATATGCTCGAAGCGTATGAGACACCAATACAAGTACATTTTAAATGTACAATTTCTCAGAGAGTGTTACCAACTCCAAATCTAGCCCAGTAGATCTTTATTCCTTGAATAAAGGTTGTTACTCCCCAGAATTCTACGGAGAATTTCTATTGAAAGAATATCCATGAAAGCCAAGCTTTCACCAATTGTTTTATGGGAATTTCATTGTCAGTGCCCTCTCCCACTAACCTCCTTATATACACAAGAATTATTTCGTTTTGAGTTAAATCATAAACCATTATGATTATTTCAAAACGTCAGTTCCAAGAACCCTATGCTTGCTTCAATCCAAACATGGATTGATAATCCGCAAACCTTGTTTGTCGGTTATACAAAATCGTCAGAATGTTGTAAACATTCTCCAAAAGGTTTCCTTTTCAGGAAAGCGATTTTGATTTGTAACTGACATATTTCATAAATGAAATATACAGTTATCAACAAGCATCTTCAAAATGGATTTACCATGGCAACAGGTAAAAGGTTGAACCGTTATTAACACAATGTTGATAACGATACCTTTCCGTCAAAAGCCTAGCTTTGTACGTTGGTATGTTGCCTCCATGTATGTCTTCCTTGAAGACGTATAATGTACCATAGGCACAATGCTTTGTGGTACAACAACTAGTATCCAAAATAGTTGTTAAACATGGAATCCATTTCGACTCATGGCACTTTGCCATAATAGGGAGTCGATACCTCGTATCACTTCCTCTAAACGTATCAGATGGTACACCTCCATAAGATTGACATCTTAATGAGGTTAGATCAGAAACCCATACCCTAGGTTGTTTTCTGACTCTATCCGATCTACGAAGTTTCTTGTGTATTTGAAGATTAATGGTAAGATTCATCATTGATGAACTGTTTGTGTTCCATTAAGGACTTCGTGCCTTGAATAGTATTACTCCGATTTTCATCGAGTATCACTATCCTCCCACTGACCACTGCATATCGGTATTCCTCTCAGGAAAACCGCATGGTGAGCAACAATCAATTGTTCTCATGTGAGATTTACAAGTACTATACTTAAGGTTTCCCTTAGGATAACCTATATTGGCACTTATCCAATTTGGGTTTTAGTTTGGTATCATCCAAACGTTATGCCTGGCATACCCAAATTATTAGGAGTGAGAAACCCCGTTTCTTTCTGTTCATATCCTATATGATATCTGTCAAACAGATTTATATGGAACCTTATTCTAAATAAGTTTTGCACTGTTAATACATATCCTGTTTGAAGGAAATGATAGCTCAGAGCGACTCGTGATAAACCTTATCATGTCCAACAAAATTCGGTTTGTTTTAGTTCGGACACACTGTCTAACTGACAGTCTCGTTTAATTGTGTCCTAGACAACAATGCCACAAATAAGTCTCTATTGATCAAATCAATTTGAGCTATTTATTTGTCATTTATATGTTTGAGATTTTATTATATTCAAAATATAAATTCTGTTATTTACATCTAATGTATTTATCTCAGTTATCTTTATATAATAAAACACTTTAGTGTTTTAGAATATAAAGGTTCACCCGCAGTGGGTTAAACACTGATAAAGAGATAATGTTTCTAGTCAAACTAGTTACATTATAACAGTTCCTAATTTAAGTACACACCCAAAGGGTAGTTCCTAAACTTAGGTATCTACGGTCGAAACAGCGACTTTCGTCCCGTTTCCGATTCGCAGAGAAATCTCAGCTTGAAGTCAGTATCCTGCTCAAAGCAGATTCTGAATATCAATACATATATATTATGTACCACACTAAGTATTTAAAATCTAATTTCAATACTAGCTGTGAACATAACTAAGACAAACATTTTTAAAGTTAGAGCCTCGCCCTTTCTTTAATTCCTTCGTGTCTTCCATATCCAAATGGTAGTCACTTTGGGATATGTCAATTATCCTTTTCAATATTTCACAAACCTTTGGCCAAGCCTTGGGTTTCGGAATATCGAAACGATGTGCACCTCGTGCTACATGCCCAATTGCAAACTTTGACTTTATCTCCTCTAGAATAGTCAATTAATTCTTCAAGAATTATAAATTGCAATTTTAATACTTCTTAAATCAAAAAATTAGATTTATGACAAGTATATTAAATTAAGCATTAAAGTCATCATCACATAAATCTTCCAAAGATTTTATGCTCTACTTATTTGCTTAATTTTGGGCGTAAGGTATAATAAGTTATTTTATCAAATAAAGTAACCTATTATTTATTCCCAATTTGAAAATTAAATCATTTAAATATTTTAATCCCAGATTATATTTTAAATATCCAACTTTTCAATTTCTTATCTTGATTACAATAGTCCAACTATTTAATCAACGATTAGTGGTACTATATATATTATAATGATTATAATAGTCCAACTATATAATCAAATATAATCCAAATTAATTAACCTCAATTACATTGATTACTATAATCCAATTATAAAATCAAACTGTAAACTGAAATTAATTAATTCAAATATATTGATTAATATAATCCAATTATATATAATCAAGTATAATACAGTCCAACTGTTTATTAAACAAATTTAAATATTAGTCCAACTAAACTTTTGATTAATATGACGAATAAAATAAAATGAGCGTGTTTAGCGAGTATTCGAACGAATGTTGCAAATTCAATACTTGCCTCCCACTATTTTTCGTCGAGCCTCTAACCCTCTGTGGAGTACTCGGGAAACCGCGTTTCCTAGTGGGCTAGGATCCCGTTAAATAACACACAACCCTGACTTTGGCCAATAAAAGTTGTATGCTATTTAACTAGGTAGATCTCAAGATCAATTGGATCTCATCCAATTCCTAGATCCGTTAGGTGGACATCCAAGTCCGAAACATATGTATAATGTCAATGTATCCATTACATTTTCCTAACCCTATCCTCTGAATCATTAGGCCTTGGCTTTGGCCAAAAACAAACCTAATGATTCCAGTTAAGCGGGACCCATTGACGAGGAAAGTTTCGTAATCAATGTCATTGGACAAAAAGTGTCTGACTTTGGCCAATAAAATCACGATTTGGACAAGACACCGATATGCAACAAACTCTCATGATTCAAGTACATCCTTGATTGACAAAGGTCTTGACTTTGGTCAATAAAAAACCAATGCCAACTTCGGATCTTGAACAAGAATCATTCAATGGAAGGATATTTGCTTATATAAAACGAGGGTTTTTCGCGTGCAAATTGGCTACCAATTTAATTATCTTTGTTAAGGTCTCATCATCATACACCCTTAAACATGCATTCTAAATACATAATAAAGCGAGTATGAAAAAAATAATAATGATATGCGGATGGATATTTTACATTGATCCTAGATCAAATCTCTCACTTTCTCTCTCCCGCTAGCACTTGTATTACTTCTACCCGTTACACTACACTTCTAAAGAAACCTCTTTTACATGGAGGGGAATAGGTAGGTGAGAAGAGAATACAAAGAAATAGGAGATAAGGCTGGACACGCAGGTCCAATTAATAAATCAAATTTATTACAATTTCCAAAATCGCCCAACCCGACTAATATCCATCCGATATACATTATTCAAACATCACAACCATGTATTCATACAAGCATGTTATCAATCAATCAATCAAATTAATTAATCTTGATTATTAGTGATCATCCAATGTTCAAACAAAGATTTGATTTTGTTCGAGTCAAACTCGTATTGCAAACACGTACTCAAAGTACAATTTCTACGAATTAAATTAAATTACATAATTAAATCCAATTTAATACGTATTTAATTCTAATTCATTATTTAATTCCAAATTAAATATTACACTTTTATTAACGAACCTTTACGACTTAAATTCCAAATTTAATCGCAACGGGTCTCAAAGCCCGATTAACATCTAATGTTTTATTTAATTAAAGTCCAATGGGCTTTTAATTAATTTCTATAAGGCGTGGACTTTTGGTCAACTCGGGTCAAACCGAACAACCAAAATCCAATCCGGGAGTTACCCCATAAGCCTTTAAATTAATTTTGGCCCATTAGGCCCAATTAAATAATTAAGGTCCATTAAGTCATAATTGGACCTTTTGGATTCGGTTTTGGGCCTAATTGGATCCAACCAATTTTGCCTAAACCCAACTTTGTTACAACAAAGCCAAAAGCCCAATTACAACCTAACAAGCCCAATTTCCAAAATCAAGCCCAAATTAATTAACTTATAAAATTCCAAATTTCACAATTAATTAACCTAAGTGTAATACACAATCAATTACCCAATTACATTTCTAAAATATCAATTAGCCTAATTAATCATGCACTTTAACAACCAAATAGTGTCCAACACAATTCAATTAAAATCAAACCCAATTAACATGCTTTCAAGTCTCGGCAATTAGGGGTTTTTCAATTCGATTCGGTTTCAATCCAATTGAGTCCACAATCATAATTTCCCAAATCAATTCAATTCATCCAATGAATTAAAACAACAAAATCACAAAGAATTTCATGTTCTTTAAAATCGGCCAAGCCACTTTAAAAGGGAAAAATGTTCCAAATCAAAATTCAATCCAATTGAACTTCAAAACAACATTAACCAATTGTTTTAAGTCATCCAATGATCAAACAAAACAAAATTACCAAGACATTAGGTTCTTCCAATTTTCGGCCAAGCCTCCAATTTGGGGAAAATTGAATCCAATCCAATTTCATGAAATTGATCACACACAATCTCAATTAAACATGTTCTAAGCATACTTAAACATCCAATTCAATTAAAACATGCTTAAACACATTTTACCCAATTTCAAGTTTCAAATTCAACCTAAGAATTGGGGAAAATTGATCTAATCCAATTTTCTTGAAATTGTGATCATGCACAACTTCAATTCAACCTCATTCAAGCATAATGCATCAAACAATTCAACCAAATCATGCCTAAATCGAGTTTACCCAAATTAAAGTTTTGACCAAAATTTGCAAATTGGGGAAAATCAATCCAATGATTTTTTTTGTCAAATTGATTACATATATCTCAAATTAGATCATATATAAGCATTCTTACACAATCAATTTGTCAGAATCAAGCCAAAATCAAAAAGCCCCAAATTTGCCAAGAACCCTAATTTCGGATTTCATGCATCAATGGCTTAGATACCAATGTTGGAGTTCAATCAAGTCCACAAGATCACAAATATGCATATAAAAACGAATTGAACACATCAAAGGAGTAAGGCGGAATCAACTCACATTGAAATTCGGTTTTGATGTTAGAAGAACAAGGTGCGATTTTGCTCCCTCCAAGTCACGGCAATGGCTCTCTCCAATGCAGTGGGCTGTGCGATTTGGACTGGTTCGGCTTCCTCCAGTTCGGCCATGCATGAACTCCATTGAAGCTCCAAGCTTCAAGCTTCCATGCTCAAAGATTCGTTTCCCTATCACCTATATACACTCAAGGTGTGCTAGCACTTCTTGTTTTGCAACAAAAACATCTCCCACTTGCTTCTTTTGTTGTCGTCGGCAGTGACCCAAATGGAGAAGAAAGAATTTGGCTCAAAGCTGTGTGGAAGGGAGAGAGAAAGATGAAGAGTTTTGGCTCCATTGTGAAAAAACGTGTGAATGCCGAAAACCAAGAGAGAGGGTCACGTGTATAATAAAAATTTTTTGACCAAAAATGTACAATTTAATGGTCAAGAGAAGAATGATTTTTTATATACATATATCTTTATTCCATTACAAGTAAATAATAAAAGATATATACAAAAGTCCTATCAACTTTCAAACAACACTTTCTATATTCACATCATGTCACTTTAATAAAGTGACAACATGTCAAGTCACATCACTCAAAGTGACAATTGATTTGACGCATGATGCGACAAACGATTTGACGCTTGATGTGACTCGCGTGCCGCGCTCGAATTCGAAATGCGAATGCGCTCGCAATCACTCTCGGGCTCGGGTTCGCTAATTCCAAATTAACGAATTTTCCGTCGCGTCGTAATTAAGTGATTACGCCTAGCGAATTCACTATTCACGTCGCTAACGAATTAATTCTAAATTAATTCGTTCGCCCGAATTAAAATCTAATTTTAATTCCGCGTCGAAATCCAATTTCGATTAATATATCGAATATATTAATTTATCGATTAATTCCAAATTAATCGTTCTCTCTCTTTAATTAATATTTTATCCCAGATAAAATATCTCCGCAATTAATCCCAGATTAATTTTCTCTCTCATCGAATTAATCCCAGATTAATTCTATCTCTCTCTTCTAATTAATCCCAGATTAATCAAAGTGCGAGTCATACGTCATCGGTGAATCTTCAGGAAGCGACCCATGAGATCTCCGGATATGTTGGCAGTAAATACGATCGTCGGACTGTCCGAACACGTAAGTACCTCGTACTACGTTTATATCGATTTACAAGACAAGGTTGGCTTCTAGCAAAGCGCCATGCCTACCCAATTCTCCAGAAATATTCTTACAGGAATATATAGATCTGTATCAAGCGTAGTATACCGTAGTATTGTGTATATCGGCCCAGTATCGGATAATCACGTGCTAGGGCTGGGGCTGGATAAGTGTCTGCCCGTCCGAAACACATGTCGGATGTCTGGTAACATAGTCTCTATAATCGGATATACATGACCTGGTCACAATATCCCGATTGGTTGCGCAACACTCAAGAGCACTAGTACCGTATCCTGCGTGACATCATCTCCAAATGACTGAAGTGACACTTCCATCTTGACATCACACCCAATACACTACGACTCTCTGATAAACCCAGAAGTGGTGTACTCAGAACCCGTTTAAAGTCCCCTACCACCAAGACCAAAGTCTATCGATTATCGTAAGTATTAGCGATGTAAGTCTCAGGTTAAGACTATACACACCTACCTGATTTCGGCCTCCCATAGACACATAGTCATAATACCAATGGGATTCCGAGGGGTCTATCCAGAGCGAAGCTGTTTCCCGTACCATCGGTGAAACACGACCTCCTATCGCACTTGCATAAGTATCCAATACTTATATATATGAGAACTATGCCGTTGTGCCCTCACAAACGCGCACAAGTGCAATACTAGCCTATTCCGCATTATCGATGTCCAGTCTCGATAATACTACGGCTAGGGATATTTAATGATTAATCCTTCGTGGACTGATACTGTCTCATATCATCTCAATCCAGGAACTAATCATAGGGACCTCTCTTCATTTATATATCTATGGTGATCTAATCACAAATGATGAGAGTGCAATTTCTTTGTCACATAGTTAATTTGCTACAACAACACAATGATCTGTGCAAATAGTGACGCTATGGGTCATAATGTCCAACACATACGTCACTCGGTGAATCTTCGGGAAGCTTACACCATGAGATTCCCGTATATGTTGCAGTAAATCTGGGTCGTCGGGACTATCCGAACACCGTTACGTACCTAGTACTACGTTATTTAGGGGATTTATTGAGGACATTGTTGGCTTCTAGCAAAGCGCCGTCGTGCCTACCCAAATTCTACAGAAATATTCTTAAAGGAATATATTAATTTGTATCAGACGTAGTATACGTATCTACGCGTATTTTGATCAAGTAATCGGATGTCACGTTGCTAGGCCTGGGCTGGAATTTGTTCTGCCCGTACGACGCATTATATCGGATCTATGGTCAACTTGTCTCTATAATTGGATAATCATGACCTAGTCATATTATCCCAATAGTTGCAGCATATAAGAGTACCAGTCCTATCCTACATGACCATAATCTCCGTATGACTGAATGTTATACTTCATTTGACCTCACACCCAATACACTACGATTCTCAATATAACCCAGAAGAGGTGTACATAGAACCTGTTAAAGCCCTGGACGACCAAAACCAAAGTATATTATTTTCGCAAGATTAGCATGCAAGTTCCAGGTTAAGGACAAATACACCTACCCTGATTCGGACTTCCATTGACATATAGACATAACTACCATGGAATTCTGAGGGGTTCTATTAGAGTGAAGTTGTTCCGTACCATCGGTAAACACAACCTCCTATCACATTTGCATAAAGTATCCAATACATTAAATATATGAGAAACTATGCCGTTATGCTCCCACAAGAGCACAGTGCAATACTAGTCTATTATTCATTATCGATGTCCAATCTCGATAATTACTACGACTAGGATGTTTTAATGATAAACCTTAATGGATTAAGTTATTGTCTCATATCTTATTAATTTTGAAACTAATCATATGGACTTTTATCATTTATGTATCTGGTAATCCATTTCAAATGATGAAAGAGCAATTTCCTTTGTAACATAGTTAATTGTACAAACAACATAATGTTCTGTACAAATAGTGATGCTATGGGTCATAATTGTCCAACAATCTCCCACGTGGCCTATAGCCAATCACTCAAGTGTCCTACAATTGAACTATGTACAGTTCTCCCAAACTTGTGCTGAGAAACAGCTTCGTCAGTGGATTTGCAAAATTATCATCTGATGTGATTTATTCGATCATCACATCGCCACGATGTATGATCCGAATGAATCAGTGAATAGTGAAGTATGTAATTGGATTGTTGATAAGATATTAATTCTTTAGCCTGTGTTGTAGCC
>SKCR01041112.1:0-15870 GCA_019454045.1 Zanthoxylum bungeanum
AAAGTGTAAATCCATGATTAATTCATTAAACCAAATATTTCAAAAAACACCAATTTAATTTGTTAATCATCACTTGTTCAAAACACATGTCCAACATTTATTTGAACAAAAAATCAAGTCTTTAACATGCCATATGCATTCGGCCAAAGGGATTTTTTGGTTCGATTTGTTTTCAATCCGATTGAATCACTAATCTAAGTCCCCGTATAACGTTTTAAGTCATCTAATGAACTTGTAAACAGAAAATTAAATCCAGTGCAAGGACCTCCATTTTCGGTCAAAGCAACAATTTTGGGGAAAAATCATCCAATGCATTTTTCTCAAAATTGATCATGTAGAACATCATATTTCATACATATAATCATACTTAAGTCATCTAATGAACTTGTGCATGAAAAAATTACAATCCAGTGGAAGGACCTCCACATTCGGCCAAAGCAACCATTTTGGGGAAAAATCATCCAATGCATTTTTCTCAAAATTGATCATGTATAATATCATATTACATACATATAAGCATACTTTATCATCAAATTTCACAAGAACATGCTTCAATCAATTTTCCCCAAATTAACCCTAATGTATTTCATGCTTAAACATGGCTCCATGATACCATTGTAGGTTTCTATTATTAGTCCCAAAGAAAGTATAAGCCAATGAAACACACGATTTATACATGCAAAGCTTGAAGCATGGCGGAATCATACTTACAAAGCTTGGACGAAAAATGATGAAGAAAATCCTTGAGTCTTCAAGGTGGAAACTTTCGGCCAAGAGCATAAAGGGAGAGAAGCTTCAAGTGTTGGATAATATGACCCATAGCGTCACTATTTGCACAGATCATTGTGTTGTTGTAGCAAATTAACTATGTAATAAGGAAATTGCACTCTCATCATTTGTGATTAGATCACCATAGATATATAAATGAAGAGAGGTCTCTATGATTAGTTCCTGGATTGAGATGATATGAGACAGTATCAGTCCACGAAGGATTAATCATTAAATATCCCTAGCCATAGTATTATCGAGACTGGACATCGATAATGCGGAATAGGCTAGTATTGCACTTGTGTGCGTTGTGAGGGCACAACGACATAGTTCTCATATATATGAGTATTGGATACTTATGCAAGTGCGATAGGAGGTCGTGTTTCTCCGATGGTACGGGAAACAGCTTCGCTCTGGATAGACCCCGCGGAATCCCATTGGTAGTATGTCTGCGTGTCTATGGGAGGCCGCATCAGGGTAGGTGTATATGATCTTAACCTGAGACTTGCATCGCTAGTACTTGCGACAATCGATAAACTTTGGTTTTGGTGGTTGGGGGACCTAAACTGGTTCTGTGTTCACCTCTTCTGGGTTTATCAGGAATCGTAGTGTACTGGGTGTGATGTCAAGATGGAAGTGTCACTTCAGGCATATGGAGTTGATGATCGCGCAGGATACAGAACTAGTGCTCTATAAAAGGTTGCAACCGTCGGGACAATATGACTAGGTCAGGATTGCCCGATTCACAGAGACTAGTTGCTTGATGTCCGATATATGTTTCGTACGGGGCAGACACATTTCCAGCCCCAGGCCTAACATGTGATCGTCCGATACTGGATCGATATACGCAATATAATACATTAGTATACTACGCTTGATACAGATCTTTGATATTCTTAAATGGATATGTCCGGAGAATTGGGTAGACTTGGTGCTTTGCTAGGAGTCGACCTTGTCTCGTAAATCGGTAGAACGTAGTACTTGGTACGTACGTGATTCGGATACTCCGACGACCGTATTTACTGCCAACGTATCCGAAGATCTCATGGGTCGCTTCCCGATAATCCACCGATGACGCACAACTCGCACTCTTGAATAATCTGGGATTATATAGAAGAGAGAGAAAATTAATCTAGGATTAATTACGGAGATATTTTATCTAGGATAAAATATCGTCTAAAGAGAGATAACGATTAATTTGGAATTAATCGGTAAATTAATATATTCGATATATTAAACGAAATTAGATTTCGACGCGGAATTAAAATTAGATTTTAATTCGGGCGAACGAATTAATTTAGAATTAATTCGTTAGCGATCTGAATAGTAATTTCGCTAGGCGAAATTATTAATTCTCGTCGCGACGGAAATGCGTTAATTCGGAATTAGCGAAACCGAGCCCGAAAGTGTTTGCGGACACATTCGTATTTTGAAACGAGTGGTATCCGCAAATCACATCGCAATATCTCATCACTTGACACGAATAGATGATGGATGTATCTAGTCACCTTTATGGGATGATACATTGTCTCCATTTTCAATGTGTGATGATGATGAATTTTTGGAGGGAAATGCTTTTCACGGTTATTGAAGAGTTTTTATCTAAAAATTCATTTTTGGTTAATGATATACATCATTGCTTCTCTCTTTCTCACTTACGTTTTGTAGAAACAAAAAATGAAAAGAGAAGTTAACTTTTTATCTCTCTCAAATTCTCTCTTCTCTCACGCAAAACAGAAGCTTTGCTCACTGGTTTTGAACCAGTTCAGGCGTGAGTTTTAGGGAAGCTAGAGTGGGTTTTCATGGTGAAAATTCAAGTGCTAGCACACTTACAAGTCTTGCGAAGGTGGTAGGGAGGTTCACCCATGAGCCGGGATCCATCCGACGAATCTAGGAACTCATTTTCGCAGCCAAATACTGAAGACAGAAGACAGTGGACTGCATGCAGTGGGTGTCCATGGCAGTGCATTTTTTGGCTTCAATGGTCTTCTAATCAACTCAACCGATCGATGTAAGTATTCCGCTATCTCCATTGGTGTATTCATGCATGATTTTTATTGCTTGTTTGATCTTGGGACCTTAATAAAAACCAACATCAAGTCTTCAAGTGTTCCAAGCTCCAAGGTTGTTTCCCTATCACCTCCTTTGATCCTTCATTGTGCTAGCAAAATGGAGAAATGAAAAACAATTTTTCTTTGCCTTGTTGAAGCTCACGGCGTGAGCAAGAAGAAGAAGAGGGAGAGAGGCTTTTGGTTTGCTTTTTGGTTTTTTCTCTTTCTTGTTTCCAAACGTGAATGATGAGATAACATTTACCAAAAAATATTTGGTAAATATCCCTCCAAAAAACGTGAAAACGTTTTCCCTCCAAAAAGCCATTAAATGGCCTCACCTACTTACATTGAGAATAGTGACAATGTATCATCCAATAAGGTGACTAGATACATCCATCACTAGTCGTGTCAAGTGATGAGACTTCGCGATGTGATTTGCGGGTCCCACTCGTTTCAAAATACGAATGTGTCCGCAAACACTTTCGGGCTCGGTTTCGCTAATTCCGAATTAACGAATTTCCGTCGCGACGTAAATTAATAATTATGCCTAGCGAAATTACTATTCACATCGCTAACGAATTAATTCTAAATTAATTCGTTTGCCCGAATTAAAATCCGATTTTAATTTCGCGCCGAAATCTAATTTCGTTAATAATCGAATATATTATTTTATCGATTAATTCCAAATTAATCGTTCTCTCTCCTAATTAGGCATTTTATCCAAGATAAAATTTCTCTCCGTAATTAATCCAAGATTAATAAAGTTCGAATCAAACATCATAGGTGAATCTTCAGGAAGCGACCCAAGAGATCTCCGGATATGTCGGCAGTAAAACGGTCGTTGGATATCCGAACACGTACGTACCTCGTACTACGTTTTTACCGATTTACAAGACAAGGTTGGCTTCTAGCAAAGCGCCATGCCTACCCAATTCTCCAGAAATATTCTTATTGGAATATTATATCTTTATCAAGAGTAGTATACCGTAGTATCGCGTACATCGATCCAGTATCGGACGATCACATGTTAGGCCTGGGGCTGGAAATGTGTCTGCCCCGTACGAAACATATATCGGACATCAAACAACTAGTCTCTTTAAATCGGACAATCCTGACCTAGTCATATTGTCCCGACGGTTGCACCTTTTATAGAGTACTAGTTCTGTATCCTGCGTGATCATCATCTCCATATGTCTGAAGTGATATTTCCATCTTGACATCACATCCAGTACACTACGATTCTCGATAACCCAGAAGAGGCGTACACAGAACCGGTTAAAGCCCCGAACCACCAAAACCAAAGTTTACCGATTGTCCCAAGTACTAGCGATGCAAGTCTCAGGTTAAGACCATATACACCTACCCTGATGCGGCCTCCCATAGACACGCAGACATACTACCAATGGGATTCCGCGGGGTCTATCCAGAGCGAAGCTGTTTTCCGTACCATCGGTAAAACACAACCTCCTATCACACTTGCATAAGTATCCAATACTTAAATATATGAGAACTATGCCGTTGTGCCATCACAACTCGCACAAGTGCAATACTAGTCTATTCCGCATTATCGATGTCTGATCTCGATAATACTCCGACTAGGGATATTTAATGATTAAACCTTTTATATTGATACTGTCTCATATCATCTCAATACGGAACTAATCATATGGACTTTTGCCATTAATATATCAAAGTAAATAATTTTACAAAACGGCAAAAGGCAATTTCATTATCACATAGTTGATTTTGTACAATAATACAATATCATTTACAAAACAGTGACGCTATGGGTCATAATGTCTAACAATCTCCCACTTGGCCTATAGTCAGTCACTCAAGCATCTAATACCTGAACTATGTATATGTCGTTCAAACACATGCTGAAGAACAGCCTTCGTCAGCGGATCTGCAATGTTGTCATCCGATGCGACCTTCTCGACTTTTACATCGCCACGATGTATAATCTCCCGAATCAGATGGTAACGCCGAAGAACATGCTTGGATCGTTGATGAGACCTTGGTTCCTTAGCTTGTGTTATAGCCCCGTTATTGTCACAATACAATGGCACGGGCTCAGCTGCTAACGGAACTACTCCTAATCCGATTAGGAATTTTCGGATCCAAACTGCCTCCTTTGCTGCTTCCGACGCAGCGATATACTCCGCTTCTGTTGTTGAATCGGCAACAGTATCTTTCTTGGAAGATTTCCAGCTCACTGCTCCGTTATTCAAACAAAAAATGTACCCCGATTGCGACTTGAAGTCGTCCTTGTCGGTTTGGAAACTTGCATCGGTGTACCCAGACACCTCAATGAATAGTGACTGGCGTCAATCACTCAAGTGAAAGACATCTATCACTTGATTGACGAATGATGTGACGTTAGAAGCGACTAGCGATTTGACGCTTGATTTGACTTGCGTGCCGCACTCAAATTCGAAATGCGAATACGCTCGTAAATAATCCCGGGCTCGGGTTCGCTAATTCCAAATTAACGAATTTTCCGTTGCGTCGTAATTAAATCTAATTTAATTAAATAATCATGCCTAGCATAATTACTATTCACGTCACTAACGAATTAATTCTAAATTAATTCGTTCGCCCGAATTAAAATCTAATTTTAATTCCGCATCGAAATCCAATTTCGATTAATATATCGAATAAATTAATTTAACCGATTAATTCCAAATTAATCGTTATCTCTCTTTAATTGATATTTTATCCCAGATAAAATATCTCCGCAATTAATCCCAGATTAATTTTTTCTCATCTAATTAATCCCAGATTAATTAAAAGTGTGAGTCATACGTCATCGGTGAATCTTTGGGAAGCGACCCATGAGATCCCCGGATATGTTGGCAGTAAATCGGTCGTCGGACTATCCGAACACGTAAGTACCAAGTATTATGTCTTACCGATTTACAAGACAACGTTGGCTTCTAGCAAAGCACCATGCCTACCCAATTCTCCAGAAATATCCTTACAGGAATAAAGGATCTATATCAGGCGTAGTATACGTAGTATTGTGTATGTCGATCCAGTATCGGATGATCACGTGCTGGGGCTGGAATTGTGTCTGCCCCGTACGAAGCACATGTCAGATGTCTGATGACTAGTCTCTATAATCGGATAAACATGACCTTGTCATTTTATCCCGATGATTGCAGTACTTAAGAGTACTAGTACCGTATCCTACACGACCATCATCACCATATGACTGGAGTGACACTTCCGTCTTGACATCACACCCAACACACTACGATTCTCATATACCCAGCATAGGCGTACACAGAACCTGTTAAAGCCCTGGACGACCGCAACCAAAGTATATTGATTGTCGCAAGTATTAGCGGTGCAAGTCTCAAGTTAAGACCAAATACACCTACCCTGATTTCGGACTTCCATAGACACATAGTCATACTACCAATGGAATTCGAGGGGTCTATCCAGAGCGAAGCTGTTCCCGTACCATCGGTAAAACATAACCTCCTATTACACTTGCCTGAGTATCCTATACCCAATATATGAGAACTATGATGTTGTGCCCTCACAACGCGCACAAGTGTAATACTAGTCTTTTACGTATTTATCTATGTCCAATCTCGATAATACTCTGACTAGGGATATTTAATGATTTATCCTTCATGGACTGATATTGTCTCATATCATTCTCCGTCCAGGAACAAATCATAGGGGCCTTCTATCATTTATACATCTAGGTGATCTAATCACAAATGATAAGAGTGCAATCTCCTTTGTCACATAGTTAATTTGTACAACAACACCATGATCTGTACAAATAGTGACGCTATGGGTCATAATTGTCCAACAATCTCCCACTTGGCCTATAGCCAGTCACTCGAGTGTCTTACACCCGAACTATGTACGGTTGGCTCAAACTGTTGAGAAAAGGCTTTCGTCAGTGGATTTGCATGATTTTCGTCTGATGCGATTTATACGATCCTCACATCGCCACGATGTATGATCCGAACGAATCAGATGATTATCGAAGTATGTATCTGGATCGTTGATGAGACCATTAATTCTTTAGCCTGTGCTGACGCCTAGCTCAGCTGCTAACAGAATTATATCTAATCTAATTAGATTTTTTATCGACCCAAATGGCTTCTATTGCCGCCTCAGTGCAGCAATAACCCGCATTTGTTGTTTATTCGGTAACAGTATCTTGCTTGGAAGATTTCCAGCATTGTACCATTATTCAAACTGTATAGTACCGTTTGCGACTTTTAGACGTCTTTATTGGTTAGGAAACTTGCTACAGTGATCCCAGTCACTTCAAGTTCTCCATCTCCATAGTTTAAGACAACATCCTTAGTTCTCTAAGATACTAAGTATGTTCTTAACTTCTATCCAGTGAATATCACTCGGATTGTCCTGTTTGTGACTCCATATGCTCAAAGCGTATGAGACACCAGGTCGCGTACATTTTTCAATGTACGAGTTCTCAGAGAGTTTTCTTGAAAGCCAAGCTTTCACTGATTGTTATTTGGGATTATCATTTCCAAGAAATGACATGTTATCATTATTTATAGGACATGTATTGTCAGTGCGTTCCCACTAACCTCCTTATATACACAAGAATCATTTCGTTTTGAATTAAATCATACACCATTATGATTACATCAAAATGATAATTCTAAGAACCTTTTGCTTGCTTCAATCCAAACATAGATCGAATAACCTGCAAACCTTGTTTGCTAGTTTTGGTACGAACAAACCGACAGGATGTTGTAAACATCCTCCAAAAGGTTTCCTTTTAAGGAAAGTGATTTTCCCGTTCAGCTGTCATATTTCATAAATGAAACATGCAGCAGTAGCAAGCATTATCCAAATGGATTTACCGTGGCAACAGGTAAAAGGTTGAATCGTAATCAACACAATGTTGATAACGATATATTTTCGCTAAAAGCCTAGCTTTATACGTTTGTTATGTTTCCATCAATGTATGTCTTCCTTGAAGATTTATAAATACCAATAGGCACAATACCTTGCGGTACATCAACTAGTATCCAAACTGGTTGATATACATGGAATCCATTTCGGACTCATGACACTTTGTCATAATAGGGAGTCGATACCTTGTATCACTTCCTCATACGTATTCAGTTGGTATACCTCAATAAGATTGACATTTTTATGAGATGAGATCAGAAACCCATACCCCAGGTTGTTTTCTGATTCTCTCCGACCTACGCGGTTCTTGTGTATTTGAAGATTACTAGTAATAGTTCCATCCTTGATGAAATATTTGTGTTCCATTAAGATTCGATGCCTGGAATAGTATTACTCCGATTTTCATCGAGTTTTACTATCCTCCACTTACCACTGCATATCGGTATTCCTCTTAGGAAAACCGCATGGTGAGCAACAATTACATTGTTCTCAAGTGAGATGTATAAGTACTATACTTTGGTATCCCTAGGATAACCTACAATTGGCACTTATCCAATTTGGGTTCTAGTTTGGTATCATCCAAACATATGCCTAGCATGCCCAAATATTTAGGAATGAGAAACCTGGTTTCTTTCCTATTCATATCTAATATGAGATCTGTCAAACAAATTTTATGGAACCTTATTCAAAATAAGTTTTGCACTGTTTATGCTTATCCGTTGAAGGAAATGGTAGCTTAGAGCGACTCATGATTAACCTTATCATGTCTAACATAATTCGGTTACTCTGTTCGGACACACCGTCAAAATGACGTGTTCTGGAAGGAGTCATCATTGAAAGAATACTATACTCTTTCAATATATTAGAAACTTATTGCTTAAGTATTTTCCATTACTGTCTTACCGTGACGGTATAATACTATAGCCGATCTGTTTGTCTATTTCGTGTCGAAAACTTTAAAAGTTTCTGATTTGTGTTCTTCAAAAGAAACACATAACCATAACGCGATTGCCACATCCGTAAAGGTCACGAAATATTCATATCCATCTCTAGCCTAGCTAGACATTGGCCCACTTGCTTCACTATGAACTAGGGCTAACAGATAGGTGGCATTTGCACTTTTACCAAGTAAATGTGTTTTAGGCATATTGCCCAATAAACTATATTCGTAGACTTTATTTGAATAGAATCAAATTAATCCGAGTACCCACTCTTCAAAAGTGTGGATATACGAGTAGGGGTGGCAATTTGGGTCAGGATTCGTTTATTCGTTCGATTCGATTCGCTTTAAAGCGAATACGGGTTTGGAAAAATGGATTCGTTTAATAAATGGGTCAATTCGATTCGATTCGTTTATTAAACGAATCGAATCCGAATTTGAGGTCATCAATTCGTTTATTCGTTAAGGATTCGTTTATTAAACGAATCATAAACGAATCGAATCCGAATCGAATTCGTTTAATACCCGTTTAATGTTATTACAAATTTACCCTTAAAATTTTCAAATATTTGTTTAAGTGTATAAGGATATATTAGTAATTTACGTTTAACTTAAAAAGTAAAAAACTAAAAAATCTAAACCTAGCCTCTCAGTCTCTCTCTCTCAAACGAATTTCTCCAGCCGCCTCTCAAAACCGCCTTTCAAAACCCTAAAACTCTCTCAAAATTCAAATGAGTCAAATGAATTCTACTGGCAAACTTAGTCTCTTTCTTTTGTTCCCCGTCTACAACAACATGCTTCTCAAGATTAAACCACTTAGTGTTCACAGGCTTATGGTCCAGTATCCTCTGCACAACCTGCAAAGGAATTAGACACCTCCTAGAACTTCATCCTTGTTTGGCGCCACCCTATCCTCAACAGTCAGAATTAGGGCTCCTCAAAAGGCTCGGCTGCTACAAACATCAAATCTTCATTCCACATCGGATTTATAGTCTTACTTTGAGAAACTCTAGTTCTTAATGCCTGATTTCCAAGGGTAGCCTTCACAGAAACTTCAGGAAACCGACTTTTATCACTAGGTAGCAAGTCCTGAGCTTCAATTATGTTGACCCTAACATACCAAAGCTTAGGAGAAATATAGACCTTTGATCGAATTTTTGTGACTCCATCACTGCCAACTGATGCCGCATCCGAATGCCATGCATCAGGAAATGCCTCATCTGCTTGATATAAACGAATAAACGAATTTGATATAAACGAATAAACGAATTTGATATAAACGAATGGAATGCGAATAATAAACGAATCAGATGCGAATACTAAACGAATCGGATGCGAATAGTAAACGAATAATAAATTTGATTCGATTCGTTTGACTTATGTAAACGAATAAACGAATCGAATACGAATATTCGTTTATTAAACGAATCGAATCCGAATCCTAATATCAGGATTCGTT
Source organism: Zanthoxylum bungeanum (assembly GCA_019454045.1). Classification (NCBI taxonomy): domain Eukaryota; kingdom Viridiplantae; phylum Streptophyta; class Magnoliopsida; order Sapindales; family Rutaceae; genus Zanthoxylum; species Zanthoxylum bungeanum. The sequence continues at coordinate 10,130 of SKCR01041112.1, forward strand.
TAATAAACGAATCGAATTCGAATTTAGTGCATTACAATTCGATTCGTTTAGAATTCGTCACGAATTCGATTCGTTTATTCGTTTTGCCACCCCTATATACGAGTCTTGTTTAATTGTGTCCCAGACAACAATGCCACAATATGTTTCTTCTGATCAAATCAGTTTGAGCTATTGTTTGTCATGTTATACGTTTGAGATTTATTTATATTCAAAATATAAATACTGTTATTCACATCTAATGTGTATATCTCAATATCATCTTTATATAATGAAACACTTTAATGTTTTAGAATATAAAGGTAAATCCGCAACGGATTAAACACTGATATAGAGATAATGTTCCTAGTCAAACTAGTTACATTATAATAGTTTCCTAATTTAAGTACACACCCGAAGGGTAGTTCCTAAACTTAGGTATCTACGGTTAAAACAGCGACTTTCGTCCTGTTTCCAATTCACAGATTAATCTTTATTGAAGTCAGTATCATGTTCATAACAGATTCTGAACATCAATACATATATTTTATGTATCACACTAAGTATTTAAAATCCAATTTCAATACTAGTAGTGAACATAATCTTGACAAACATATTTGAAGTCAGAGCCTTGCTCGTTCTTCAATTCCTTCATGTCTGCTTTGTCCAAACGGCAGTCACGCTTCCGCGATCCCGTTTGCCACAATTTAGGCAGACATTTGGGATATGTCATTTATCTTCCCAGAAGATTATAATGATTTTGCCTTTGCCCTTTTCACATTCCAGTAGCCTTTGGCCAAGCCTCGGGTTTCTCGAATATCGAAGTAAGGTGCGCCTTGCGCTACTTGCCTAATTGCAAACTTTGACTTTGTCTCCTTGAGAATAGTCATTAACTCTCCAAGAGTTATTTATTGCAATTTAGTACTTCTAAAATCTAAGTATAGATTTAGGAAGATCCTTCAATTTCTTTATCATACTTTAAGGATCTAATCCTTAGTTCTGATTAAGAAATTAAGGAGTCTACTGCGACAAGCTTAATGGATTAAGCACTAAAGTTATCATTACATAAATCTTCCAAAGATTATGCTCTACTATTTGCTTAACTCCGGGCTTAGGCATAATATGTTATTTTTATCAAATAAAGTAACTTATTATTTTTCCAATTTTGAAAATTAAATCATTTAAATACATTTTCCCTAAGATTATGTTTTAATGCCAATCTTTCAATTAATCTTGATTCTAATAGTCCAACTATTTAATCAACGATTTCGGCATCTATTTATTATAATGATTACAATAGTCCAACTATTTAATCAACTATAATTTAATTGTTTGAATATAGTCCAACTATTTTATTAAAACAACAATTTAATATAGTAATATTCCAACTAACATTTAATTTCTTTGACGAATGATATATGTGATTGAGCGCGTATGGCAAGTAATTAAACGAATATTGCAAATTCAATTCTTGCCTCCCACTATTTTTCGGCGAGCCTCTAACCCTCTGTCGAGTACTCGGGAAACCGTGTTTCCTAGCGAGCTAGGATCCCGTTAAATATCACACAATCTTGACTTTGGCCAACAAATTGCATGATAATTAACTAGGTAGATCTCTAATATCGATTGGATCCAATCCAATTCCTAGATCCAGTAGGGGGACATCCAAGTCCGAAACATATATCTTATATATCCCAATATATCCAATATATTACCTAACCTTTTTCCTCTGAATCAACTAAGTTTTGGCTTTGGCACAACAAACTTAGTGATCCCAGTCAAGCGTGACCTATTGACCATGGAAAGCTTCGTAATCAATGTCGATGGACAAGAAGTGGTCTTGACTTTGGCCAACAAACCACAACTTGGACAAGACACCAATATGGAACAAATCTCTCGTGATTTAAACACATCCTCGACGGACAAAGGCCTTGACTTTGGCCAACAAGCCAATGCCAGTCTCGGATCTTGAGTAAGAATCACTCAATGGAAGGAAAAACGCTTAATATTTTGTGAGGGTTTTTCGCGTGCAAATTGGCAACCAATTTATTATCTTTGTTAAGGTCTCGTCATCATACACCCTTAAACATGCATTCTAAACACATAATAAAGCGCATATGAATAAAATAATAATGATATGCGGATGGATATTTTACACATTGATCCTAGATCAAATCTCTCCCTTTCTCTCTCCCGCTAGCACATGTATTACTTCTACCCGTTACACTACACTTCTAAAGAAACCTCATTTACATTAAGGGGAATAGGTGAGAAGAGAATACAAAGAATAAGGAGGTAATAAGGCTGGACGCGCAGGTCCAATTAATAAATCAAATTTATTACAACAATTTCTAAAATTGTCCCACCCATCTAATATCCATCTGATATACATTATTCATGCATCGCAACCATGTATTCACACAAGCATGTTATCAATCAATCTAATCAAATTAATTAATCTGATAATTAGTGATCATCCAATGTTCAAACAACGATTTGATTTTGCGCGAGTCAAACTCGTTTTGCGAATAAGTACTCAAAGTACGAATTCTCGAATTAAATTAAACTACATAATTAAATCCAATTCAATTTGTATTTAATACAATTCGCTATTTAATTCCAAATTAAATACTACACTTTATTAAACGAACCATTACGACTTAAATTCCAAATTTAATCGTTACGGGTCTCAAATCCCGATTAACGTCCACGTTAATTTAATTAAAGTCCAATGGGCTTTTAATTAATTTCTTAAGGCGTGGACTTTTGGTCAACTCGGGTCAAACCCAATAACCAAAGTCCATCCGGGAATTACCCCATAAGCCCATAAATCAATTTTGGCCCATTAGGCCCAATTTAAACTTTAAAGGTCCATTTGTCGCATTTGGGCTTTATGGAAGCGGTTTTGGGCCCAATTGGATCCAACCAATTTTTCCTAAACCCAACTTGGTACAATAAGCCCAATAACAACATTACAAGCCCAAATCCAATTTAAGCCCAATTAATTAAATTCCAAAAATCCAATTTCCCAATTTAATTACACTAAAGTGTATAACACAATTAATCACCCAAATCAATATTTCCAAAACACCAAATTAGCCTAATTAATCATGCTCATCATCATTAAATCATGTCCAACACAATTTAACAAAAATCAAACCCAATACATGCATTTAAAGTCTCGGCAATGGTAGGGATTTTAAATCGATTTCGATTTCAATCCAATTGAATCCACAATCAATATTAAATCAACATTCCCGAATGATTCAAGTCATCCAATGATCAAAAATCAAAAAATTCCAAGACAAAATAGGCACATTGTATTCGGCCAAGCCTTAACAAATTGGGGAAAATTGTTCCAAATCAATTTTCATGAAATTGATCCAATCAATATTCAATTAAACATGTTTTAAGCATACTCAAACATCCAATTTAATCAAATCATGCTCAAAAACATTTTACCCAAATTTTAAGCCATAATCATTTTTCATGCTCAACCTTGCTCAAGATACCATTGTTGGTGTTTGCTAAGGTCCCAAGATCATTAACAAGCATGAAATAAGTGCGAATACAAATCAACGAAGTTGCGGAATACTCACATCGATCGGTTGAGCGACGCGACAATGAAAAAAACTTGAATTTCTGCCTCCAACAACTCACGGCATTGAGCTTACTGCAGTCCTCCAAATTCCGCCATGGGTGAGCTCCAAGCTTCGTCAAACGATTCCCAGCTCATTGGTGGACTTCCCTATCACCTTCGCATGTCTCTCGAAGTGCTAGCTCTCAAGAAATTTACCACAAATTTCCCCATTTATGCTTCCCTTGCTCACGGTTTCTTGACAGAAACCAGTGAAGAATTTTGCCCACCATGGGCGTGAGATGAAGAGAGAAAGAGAGAAGAGAAATTGTGTGTGTTGGTTGCCAAAAATGTATCTAATACACATTTGTTAATTTCAAATTCATTTAGCATGAATTTGGCTTTCAAAAAGTCAAGCCTTAATGGCTCCAACCACACACATCACTCCATCAATCCATCAATCAATGAATAATGACTGGCGTCAATCACTCAAAGTGAAAGACATCTATCACTTGATTGACGAATGATGTGACGCTAGAAGCGACTAGCGATTTGACGCTTGATTTGACTTGCGTGCCGCACTCGAATTCGAAATGCGAATGCGCTCGCAAATAATCATGGGCTCGGGTTCGCTAATTCCAAATTAACGAATTTTCCGTTGCGTCGTAATTAAATCTAATTTAATTAAATAATCATGCCTAGCATAATTACTATTCACATCGCTAACGAATTAATTCTAAATTAATTCGTTCGCTCGAATTAAAATCTAATTTTAATTCCGCGTTGAAATCCAATTTCGATTAATATATCGAATATATTAATTTAACCGATTAATTCGAAATTAATCCTTATCTCTCTTTAATTGATATTTTATCCCAGATAAAATATCTCCTCAATTAATCCCAGATTAATTTTCTCTCTCATCTAATTAATCCCAGATTAATTAAAAGTGCGAGTCATACGTCATCGGTGAATCTTTGGGAAGCGACCCATGAGATCCCCGGATATGTTGGCAGTAAATCGGGTCGTCGGACTATCCGAACACGTAAGTACCAAGTACTATGTCTTACCGATTTATAAGACAAGGTTGGCTTATAGCAAAGCACCATGCCTACCCAATTCTCCAGAAATATCCTTACAGGAATAAATGATCTATATCAGGCGTAGTATACGTAGTATTGTGTATGTGGATCAAGTATCGGATGATCACGTCCTAGGCCTGGGGCTGGAATTGTGTCTACCGCGAAGCACATGTCGGATGTCTGGTGACTAGTTGTAGGGGTTTTAGGGGCATAATCCGGTAACGCAGCGGAAGCGGCGGAAGATCGTATCTTCCGATTTCAAAACTTTTTCTCGAATTAATTAAATAAACATATTTATTTAATATTCCAATAATCAAATTATGAAATAAAATTCAAATAAATCATATTTAAGTGAATTTACCAAATTGCCCTTATATTGGTATTTTGTCCATTTTAGTCCGAAATTGATCTAATCAATTTTGAATGATTCTAAATCATTTCTAAGATGAACTTAGCATGTTCAAAACATCAAAACACCAAAAGCACCAAAAATCCCATTTTCTTAATTCTTGGCCGAATGCATCCATTTGGTGCCATTTTATGCACTTTGTCATTTCATGCATCAAAACACATCAAGATGTAATCCAATGAACATGAAACTTTAAATGCATCATATACACATCCAAATACACAACATATATGAAAATCCCCAAATTTGGAATTGGTCATGAACCCTAATTTTTCAATTTCATCAAATTGGACAAATTAGACCAAATTGGTTAAATCCAATACTTCAATCATGTTTCTTCCATCCAATCAAAGTCTCAACACAATGAAACAACTCAAGATCAAATCTAGGTCATCGAAGAGTGGGTCAACAACTCTAGATTAGCAACATGGTTTCCAAAACCTTAAAAGAAAGCTTATAACTACAATAGTCACAACCTTCCTTCATCATACATGCACAACACTTCCATCAAAACTTACATCAACAAAAACACAAGTAATAAAGAAAGAAATAACCTAAGAACATCATATGTTAAAGCCTAGATCCTAAGGAACATTTTCCTTTCTAATAGCAAGTTGGAAAAACTCACTAAAATCCAAGCTTTCTTTGATTTCTTCTTTCTTTCTCACAAGCTTCCTTTGCTTCCATTAATGGAGTT
>SKCR01041113.1:0-15843 GCA_019454045.1 Zanthoxylum bungeanum
GAATATTAAGATCTGTATCAAGCGTAGTATACAATTGTATTGTGTATATTGGCCCAGTATCTGATAATCACGTGCTATAGGGCTGGGGCTGGATAGTGTCTGCCCCGTCCGAAACACATATCGGATGTCTGGTAACTAGTCTCTATAATCGGATATTCATGACCTGGTCATAATATCACGATTGGATGCGCATCACTTTAAGAGCACTAATACCGTATCCTGCGTGACATCATCTCCATTATGACTGAGTGACACTTCCGTCTTGACATCACATCCAATACACTACGATTCCTGATAAACCCAGAAGAGGTGAACACAGAACCAGTTAAGATCCCCCCCACCAAAACTAAAGTTTACCGATTGTCGTAAGTATTAGCGATGTAAGTCTCAGGTTAAGACTATACACACCTACCTTGATTTCGGCCTCCCATAGACACCTAGTCATAATACCAATGGGATTCCGAAGGGTCTATCCAGAGCGAAGCTGTTTCCCGTACCATCGTTGAAACACGACCCCCTATCGCACTTGCACAAGTATCCAATACTTATATATATGAGAACTATGCCGTTGTGCCCTCACAACGCGCACAAGTGCAATACTAGTCTATTCCGCATTATCGATGTCCAGTCTCGATAATACTACGACTAGGGATATTTAATGATTAAACCTTTGGGGACTGATACTGTCTCATATCATTCTCAGTCCAGGAACTAATCATAGGGACCTCTCTCATTTATATATCTATGGTGATCTAATCACAAACGATGAGAGTGCAATTTCCTTATTACATAGTTAATTTGCTACAACAACAACACAATGATCTGTGCAAATAGTGACGCTATGGGTCATATTATCCAACACAAGATACTGACTTCAATTGAGATTAATATGCGAATCGGAAACAGGACGAAAGTCACTGTTTTACCGTAGATACCTAAGTTTAGGAACTACCCTTCGGGTGTGTATTTAAATTAGGAAACTGTTATAATGTAACTAGTTTGACTAGAAACATTGTCTCTATATCGAGTATAACTCGTTGCGAGTATACCTTTATATTCTAGAACACTAAAGTGCTTTATTTTATAAAGATGATATTGAGATAAACACATTAGATGTGAATAACAGTATTTATATTTTGAATATAAATAAATCTCAAACATATAATATGACGAATAAATTGCTTAAACTGATTTGATCAGATAAGACTTATTTGTGGCAGTGTTGTCTGGGACACATTAAACAAGACTCGTATATCCACACTTTTGAAGAGTGGATACTAGGACGGATTTGATTCTATTCAAATGATGTCTACGAATCTAGTTTATTAGGTAAAGTACCTAAAATACCTTTTACTTGGTAAAAGTGTAAGTGCCATCGATCTGTTAGCCCTCGTTCATAGTGACATAAGTGGGCCCATATCTAGCTAGGCTAGAGGTGGATATGAGTATTTCGTGACCTTTACGGATGTGGCATCGCGTTATGGTTATGTGTCTCTTATGAAACAAAAATCGGAAACTTTTAGAGTTTCGACACGAAGTAGACAAACAGATCGGCTAAAGTATTAAAACCATCACGGTTTGACCATGATGAAAATACTTAAGCAATAAGTTTCTCAAATACTTGAAAGAGTATAGTATTCTTTCAATGAGGATTCCTCTTGGAACACGTCAATTCGACGGTGTGTCCAAACGGAGAAACCAAATTTTGTTGGACATGATAAGGTTAATCATGAGTCGCTCTGAGCTACCATTTTCCTTCAAAGGATAAGCATTTAACAGTGCAATACTTATTTTGAATAAGGTTCCATGAAAATCTGTTTGACAGATTTCATATTAGATATAAACAGGAAAGAAACTGGGTTTTCTCACTCCTGAAGATTTGGGATTTTGGGCATATGTTTGGATGATACCAAACTAGAACCCAAATCGGATATGTGCCTAATTATTGGTTATCCTAGGGAAAACAAAGTATAGTACTTATACAACTCACTTGAGAACAATTTAATTGTTGCTCGCCATGCGTTTTTCCTAAGAGGAATACCTAAATGCAGTGGTAAGTGGGAGGAAAGTAAAACTCGATGAAATATCAGAGTAATACTGTTCCAAGCACCGATTCTTAATGGAACACAAACAGTTTATCAAGGATGAAACTGTACCACAATCTTCGAATACACAAGAACCGCGTTAGTCGGAGAGAATCAGAAAAAAACCTGGGAGGTATGGGTTTCTGATCTCACCTCATAAAGATGTCAATCTTATTGAGGAAGACGAACTGACTACATATGAGGAAGTGATACAAGGTATCGACTCCCCATTATAGCAAAGTGCCATGAAGTCTGAAATGGATTCCATGTATACCAACTATGTTTAGAGACTAGTTGTTGTACCGCAAGACATTGTGCCTATTGGTACTATATAAGTCTTCAAGGAAGACATACGTGGATGGCAGCATACTAACGTACTAAGCTAGGCTTGTAGCGGAAATGTATCGTTATCAACATTATGTTGATTTCAACGAAATCTTTTACCTGTTGCCACGTTAAATCCATTTGGATAATGCTTGCTGATGCTGCATGTTTCATTTATGAAATATGGTAGCTGAACGAAAAATCGCTTTCCTGAAAAGGAAACGTTTTGGAGGATGTTTATAATATCCTGATGATTTTGTCGTATCAAAACTAGCAAACAAGGTTTGCAGGTTATTCGATCCATGTTTGGATTGAAGCAAGCATTAGGTTCTTGGAATTATCGTTTTGATGTAATCATAATGGTTTATGATTTAATTCAAAACGAGAAATGATTCTTGTGTATATAAGGAGGTTAGTGGGAGCGCACTGAAAGTGACTGTCCTAAATAATGATGATATGTCATTTCTTGGAAACGATATTCCCATATTACAATCGGTGAAAGCTTGGCTTTCATGAAAATTCTCTGTAGAATTTTTGGGAGAAACAACCTTTATTCTAGGAATAAAGATCTACTGGGATAGATTTAAAGTTGTTAACACTCTCTGAGAACTCGTACATTGAAAAATGTACGTGACCTGATGTCTCATACGCTTTGAGCATATGGAGTCTCAAACAGGTCAATCAAAGTGATAGTCACTGGATTGATATTAAGAACATCCGTTAGTATCTTAGAGAACTAAGGATGATGTCTTAAACTATGGAGAAGGACAACTTGAAGTGACTAGGATCACTGCTGCAAGTTTCCTAACCGATAAAAACAACGGTACTATACAGTTTGAATAACGGAACAGTGAGCTGGCAATCTTCCAAGCAAGATACTGTTACCGAATAAACAATAAATGCGGGTTATTGCTGCGACTGAGGCAGCAATAGAAGCCATTTGGGTCGATGATAAATCTAATTCGATTAGATATAGTTCTGTTAGCAGTTAAGCTAGGCGTCAACACAGGCTAAAGAATTAATGGTCTCATCAACGATCTAGATATATACTTCGACTATTCATCTGATTCACTCGGATAATACATCATGGGGATGTGATGATCGAATAAATCGCATCAGACGATAATCACGCAAATCTGCTGATGAAAGCCTTTCCTCAGCAGTTTTAGCGAACCGTACATAGTTCAAGTGTATGACACTCGAGTGACTGGCTATAGGCCAAGTGGGAGATTGTTGGACAATTATGTCCCATAGCGTCACTATTTGTACAGATCATGGTGTTGTTGTACAAATTAACTATGTGACAAGGAGATTGCACTCTTATCATTTGTGATTAGATCAACTAGATGTATAAATGATCGGAGGTCCTTATGATTAGTTCCTGGATTGAGATGATATGAGACAATATTAGTCCTCGAAAGATTAATCATTAAATATCCATAGTCAGAGTATTATCGAGATTGGACATCGATAATGCGTAAAAGACTAGTATTACACTTGTGCGGGTTGTGAGGGCACAATAGCATAGTTCTCATATATTTGGGTATTGGATACTCATGCAAGTGTAATAGGAGGTTGTCTTTTACTGATGGTACGAAAAACAGCTTCGCTCTGGATAGACCCCTCGGAATTCCATTGGTAGTATGACTATGTGTCTATGGATGTCCGAAATCAGGGTAGGTGTATTTTGTCTTAACCTGAGACTTGCATCGCTAATACTTGCGATAATCAATATGCTTTGGTTTTGGTCGTCCAGGGATTTAACCGGTTCTGTGTATGCCTCTGCTGGGTATATTGAGAATCCTAGTGTATTGGGTGTGATGTCAAGACGGAAGTATCACTCCAGTCATAGTGGAGATGATGTCACGTAAGATACAGAACTAGTACTCTTAAGTACTGCAGTCATCGGGATGATATGACTTGGTCATGTTCATCCAATTATAGAGACAAGTTACCAGACATCCGACATGTGCTTCGTACGGGGCAGACATAATTCCAGCCCCAGGCCTAGCACGTGACATTCGATACTGGATCGCTATACGCAATACTACGTATACTACAGCTGACATAGATTGTATATTCTAGTAAGAATATTTCTGGAGAATTGGGTAGGCACGGTGCTTTGCTAGAAGCCAACCATGTCTTGTAAATCCGTAAGCATGTGGTACGAGGTACACACTTAATCGGATAGTCTGATAACCGGATTTACTGCCAACATATCCAGAGGTCTCTTGGGTCGCTTCCGAAAGATTCACCGATGACAGTTGACTTAAACTAGAATTAATCTGGGATTAATTTAGAGAGAGAAAATTAATCTGGGATTAATTAAGGCTTTATTTAATCTGGGATTAAATGTGTTCGGAAGAGAGAGAACGCGATTAATTTGGAATTAATCGGTGAAATAAATTTAATAGTTAAATTTGATTTTTCTATTTAAATTATTAGTATGGGCTAAAATTAATATATCAGATATATTAATATGAATTGGATTTCATTACGAAATTAAAGTTGGACTTTAATACGAGCAAACAGATTAATTTAGAATTAATTCGTAAACGGCATTCGTAATATATTTACGAGGCTTCATCATTTAATTAAATTAGATTTAATTATTTAGCGACGAAAATTCGTTTAATCGGATTAAACGAATCCGAGCCACGGCAAACATTCGTAGAATCCATTTGAATTTTGAATTCAAATGTGGGGCCCACTTCACATGTGGTAGTTGGGAGGGTAGTTGGCATTTATGCCAAGCCACCAACTTTCCAACTACCTTGGAATGGTTTTGGTGAAACCATTTACCCAACCACCTTGTTTAGGTAAAAGGGTAAATTGGTTTTACCAAAAGGCATCTCTCTCTCTCATTACACAACACTTGACACAATGTAAACCCTATAGACTAAGCAAATGGGCGTGAACTTGATTTTGTTGATTTTGTTGCAACCATTTTTCTCTTTGATTTTGTTCCAAAATCAACAAAGCTAGCACTTGTAGAAGTCTTCTAAGGTGATAGGGAAACCAACTCAAAGCTTGGAATCAACACAACGGTTGGATCTTGGAGATCTTCACAACTCAAAGCTTGGAATCAACACAAAGGTTGGATCTTGGAGATCTTCACAACTCAAAGCTTGGAATCAACACAAAGGTTGGATGTTGGAGATCTTCTTCTCAAAATTTTAAAAGCTCAAATCCATTCAATGTAAGTAATTCCGCAACTTATAATGAATTTATGAACAATTTTTTCTTGCTTATTAGATCTTTGGCATGTTCTAGGAACACTAACACCAACATATCCAGGGATCTCATTGGTCGCTTCCGAAGATTCACCGAGATGTATGACTCAGACATAATTAATCTGAGATTAATTATAAGAGAGAGAAAATTAATCTAGGATTAATTACAAAGATATTTTATCTGGGATAAAATATTATTTAAAGAGAGAGAACGATTAATTTGGAATTAATCGATAAATTAATATATTCGATATATTAAACGAAATTAGATTTCGACGCAGAATTAAAATTAGATTTTAATTCGGGTGAACGAGTTAATTTAGAATTAATTCGCTAGCGACATGAATAGTAATTTTGCTAAGCATAATTATTTAATTAAATTTGATTTAATTACGTCGCAACGGAAAATTCGTTAATTCGGAATTAGCGAATCCGAGCCCGGGATTTGTTGCGGGCCCACTCAGATTTTGAATCAAGTGGGGCTCACAAGTCACATCACGCGTCACATCATTAGTCATTCTTGTGATGTAAGTCACATCAACTTTGAGTGATGTGATGCATGTCACTTTTGTGATTGATGGGAGTTGTTGGAAGGCTTTAATGCCTTGTACCTTTTTTGAATTTGGTAATCGATTTTTTGTATTTGATTTTTGAAATAAAAATACACAAAAACACAATTTATCTTTTATCTTCTCTTCTCTCCCTCTCACGGCATTCTTGCCATTTTCTCTCTAATTTCTTGGCTAGGCCGAGAACAAGAAGAAAGCAAAGGGAAATTTTGTGGCAAAATTTCCAAGGTTCTAGCACACTGAAGGAGTCCTACAAAGGTGATAGGGAAACCCATTCATGAGCATGGAATCCATTCACAAAGCTTGGAGCTTGAAGATCATCCATGGAGGAGCTTAGCCGAAAGTCATGAAGAAAAATTATTGTGTTCGTCGCATCCAAAAGCCGATCAAAGTTAGTATTTCCGCAACTTTACTTTGATGTATTCGCACTTTTCATCGCTTAATATGATCTTGGTTAGACCTAGAAAACCCAACAATGGTATCAGAGCCTTGATTAAGCATGAAATTGATTTAGGGTAAAATTTGGGTAAAATTGATTTGAGCATGATTTGATAAATTGATTGATTGAGTATGCTTGAATGATGATAACTTAGAGTTATATGTGATCAATTTGATGAAAATTGAATTGGATTAAATTTTCCCCAATTATTTGGCTTGGCCGAATGTGTGTAGTGCCCTAATATCATGGTGAATTTTGTTCTTTTGATCATTGGATGAGTTGAAAGACTTGGGATAAATTGATTTAGGATTTGATTGGATTAAAATCGAAATCGAATTTAAAATCCCTAAATTGCCGTGACATCAAAGCATGAAAATGAGTTGATTTTTGGATTCAATAATGTTGGACATGTGTTGATGATGATAAGCATGATTAATTATGTAAATTGGTATTTTGGAAATATTAATTTGACTAATTAATTATGGCTAATACACTTTAAAAAATTTAATTGTGATATTTGGAATATTGTGATTAAATTGGTAGGGCTAAATTTGGAATTGGGCTAATAAAGTTTTATTTGGGCTTAATGGGCTTGGTTGGGCCAAGTTTGGTTTAGGTTAATTGGTTGGATCCAATTGGGCCTAAAACCATTTCCATAAAGTCCAAATATGATTAAATGTGCCTTTAAAATTTTAATTGGGCCTAATGAGCCTAAATTGATTTTTGGCAAAAGGGTGATTCCTTATTGGGCTTTGGTTGCCAAAGCCCATGCCTTATAAATTAATTGAAAGCCCATTGGACTATAATTAAATTGACATTGGATGTTAATTGGGCTTTGAGACCCGTAAAGATTAGATTTAGAATTTAAGTCGCAAAAGGCTCATTATAATGTGTAATTATTTAATTTGGAATTAAATAAAGAATTAGTATTGAATACAAATTAAATTGGATTTAATGTTGTAGTTTGATATAATTCGAGAATTCATACTTTAAGTACTTATTCTTATACGAGTTGGACTCGCGCAAATCAAATCGTTGTTTGAACATTGGATGGTCATTAATTTCAGATTAATTAATTGGATTAGATTGATTGATAACATGCTTTTTGTGAATACATGGATGTGATGTATGAATAATGTATATCGGATGGATATTAGATGGGTGAGGGCAATTTTGGAAATTATTGTAATAAAATTAGAATTAATTAAATTGGACCTGTGTGTCCAGCCTATTACCTCTTGACTCTTTGTATTTCTCTTCTCACTTATTCCCCTCAATGTAAATGAGGTTTCCTTAGAAGTATTATATAATTGGGTAGAAGTATGAATAGTGCTAGCGGGAGAGAGGAAAGTAAGAGATTTATTCTAGGAACAAAATTTTTTAAATATCCATCCGCATATCATTATTAATTTATTTATCGTGCATTATTATGCTTTTAGAATGAATGCTTAAGGGTGTATGATGAGACCTAATCAAAGATAATTAATTGGTTGCCAATTACGCGAAAAACAACCCTCAACAAATATTAAGCGTTTTCCTTCCATTGAATGATTCTCTCTCAAGATCCAAGATTGGCACTGGTTTGTTGGCCAAAGTCAAGACCTTTGTCCATCGCGGATGTGTTTGAATCATGAAGGCTTTGTTCCATATCGCATGTCTTGTCCAAGTTGTGATTTTTTGGCCAAAGTCAAGATCACTTCTTGTCCATCGACATCGATTACGAAGCTTTCCAAAGTCAATGGGTCACGCTTATCTAGAATCATTAAGCTTGTTGTGCCAAAGCCAAGGCTTAGTTGATTTAGAGGAAAAAGGTTAGGCAATATATTGGATATATTGGCATATATCGGATATATGTTTCGGACTTGGACGTCCACCTACTAGATCTAGGAATTGGATGGGATCCAATTGATCTTAGAGATCTACCTAGTTAAATATCATACAGCTTGTTGGCCAAAGTCATGGTTGTGAGTTATATAACGGGATCCTAGCCCACTAGGAAACTAGGTTTCCCGAGTACTCCACAGAGGGTTAGAGGCTCGCCGAAAAATAGTGGGAGGCAAGTATTAAATTTGTAATTTCGTTTAGATACTTGCCAATACGCGCTCATTTCATTTTTCCTTAATACATAAATATATTAGTTGGACTAATATTTAATATCGTTGTTTTAAATTAAACAGTTAGACTGTATTCAACTACTTCAATTTATAGTTGATTATATAATTGGATTATTGTAATCAATATATTTGAATTTAACCAATTAAATTATAGTTGATTAGATAGTTAGACTATAGTAATCATTATATTAATAGTACATGAAATCGTTGATTGGATAGTTGGACTATAGCAATCAAGATAAATGAAAGATTATCGTTTAAAACATAAACCAGAGAGAAAATGTTTTTAAACGGCTTTATTTTTCAAATTGGGAATAAAACCTCAAGATAGTCTTGGGAACTTAGAAGTTATTCTATTTGATAGAGTAACATCTTGGGCCTAAGCCCAGAGTTGAGCAAATAGTAGAACATGATCTTTGGAAGATTCATGTAATGATTACTTTAGTGCTCAATCCTTTATACTTGATGCAATGACACTTTAATTCCGTCGTCAAAATTAAGGATTAGATCCTTGTACCATGATGATGAAATTAAAGATCTTCATAGATCTATTCTTAGATCTCAGAAGTACTAATTACAAAAGGAGCTCTTTCGCTCGCGTATGTCAGAGGGTACATCTGTCGAGCACAAGGTGTCGCAGATGATTGCTAACATCGATTAGCTAGGTTAGCTAGGCATTACCTACGTGGCCGAGACTACCAAAGATTTGATCTTATAGTCTCTACTCGAAAGTTGGGGCAGGTTCATTGTGAACCAAGATTAAAATCTTGGAGAGTTGATGGCTATGCTCTAGGAGGCAGAGCCAGAGCTTCTAAAAGTGGCAAAGACAAAATCGTCAAAGTCTTCTGGGAAGACAAATGACATATCCCAAGATGTCTGCCTAAACTATGGCAAATGGGGTCACTGGAAGCGTGACTGCCGTATGGACAAGGCAGACATGAAGGAAATGAAGGCGGGGCAAGGCTCCGACTTCAAGTATGTTTGTCATAAATATGTTAACTATTAATTTCAAAATTAGATTTTTGATAGTAGATGTGGTACATAAGATATGTATTGATATGCAGAATTTGCTGATTACCAGGAGACTGAATTCAGTTGAGATCTATCTGCGAATCAAAAACGGGATGAGAGTCGCTGTTTGAACCGTAGAAACCTAAGTTTAGGAACTACCCTTTGGTATGTACTTAAATTAGGAAACTGTTATAATGTAACTAGTTTGACTAGAAACATTATCTCTATATCAGAGTATAACTCGTTGCGGGTATACCTTTATATTCTAGAACACTAAAGTGTTTTATTTTATAAAGATGATATTGAGATAAACACATTAGATGTGAATAACAGTATTCATATTTTGAATATAAATGAATCTCAAACGTATAACATGACAAACAAATAGCTCAAACTGAATTAATTAGATGAGACTTATTTATGGAATTGTTGTATGGGACACGTTAACAAGACTCGTATATCCACACTTTTGAAGAGTGGGTACTAGGACAGATTTGATCCTATTCAAATGATGTCTACGAATCTAGTTTATCAGACAAAGTGCCTAAAACACCTTTTTACTTGGTAAAAGTGTAAGAGCCAACGATCTGTTAGCCCTCGTTCATAGTGACGTAAGTGGGCCCATATCTAGCTAGGCTAGAGGTGGATATGAATACTTCGTAACCTTTATGGATTTGGCATCACGTTACGGTTATGTGTTTCTTTTGAAACACAAATCGGAAACTTTTGATAAATTCAAAGAGTTTCGGCACGAAGTAGACAGACAAATCGGCTAAGTGTTAAACCATCACGATTGAACCATGATGAAAATACTTAAGCAATAAGTTTCTCAATTACTTGAAAGAGTATGGTATTCTTTCACAGTGGACTCCTCCCGAAACACCTCAATTTGATGGTTTGTCCGAACAGAGAAACCAAACTTTGTTCGACATGTTAGGTTAATCATGAGTCGCTCTGAGCTACCATTTTCCTTTTAAGGATACACATTAAACAGTGCAATACTTATTTTGAATAAGGTTCTATAAAAATCTGTTAGACAGATTTAATATTAGATATGAACAGGAAAGAAACTGGGTTTTCTCATTCCTGATGATTTGGGTATGCTGGGCATATGTTTGGATGATACCAAACAAAACCCCAAATCGGATAAGTGCCTAATTTGGAGGTTATCGTAGGGAAACCAAAGTATAGTACTTATACAACTCACAAGAGAACAATTTAATTGTTGCTCTCCTTGCGGTTTTCCTATGAGGAATGCCTATATGCAGTGGTAAGTGGGAGGAAAGTAAAACTTGATGAAAATTAGAGTAATACTGTTCCAGGCACCGATTCCTTAATGGAACACAAACAGTTCATCAAGGATGAAACTGTACCACAATCTTCGAATACACAAGAACCGCGTAAGTCGGAGAGAGTCAGAAAACAACCTGGGAGGTATGGGTTTCTGATCTCACCTCATGAAGATGTCAATCTTATTGAGGAATATGAACCGGCTACATATGAGGAAGTGATACAAGGTATCGACTCCATATTATGGCAAAATGCCATGATGTCCGAAATGGATTCCATGTATATCAACCAAGTTTAGACACTGGTTGTTATACCAGAAGGCATTGTGCCTATTGGTACTATATGGGTCTTCAAGGAAGACATACATGGATGGTAACAAACAAACGTACTAAGCTAGGCTTGTAGCAAAAAGGTATCGTCATCAACATAGTGTCGATTACGATGAAATCTTTTACCCGTTGCCATAATTAAAGCCATTTGGATAAAGCTTTGTTGGATAATATGACCCATAGCGTCACTATTTGTACAGATCATGGTGTTGTTGTACAAATTAACTATGTGACAAGGAAATTGCACTCTCATCATTTGTGATTAAATCACCATAAATGTATAAATGAAGAGAGGTCCATATGATTAGTTCCTGGATTGAGATGATATGAGACAGTATCAATCCCCGAAGGATTAATCATTAAATATCCCTAGCCGGAGTATTATCGAGACTGGACATCGATAATGCGGAATAGGCTAGTATTGCACTTGTGTGCGTTGTGAGGGCACAACGACATAGTTCTCATATATATAAGTATTGGATACTTATGCAAGTGCGATAGGAGGTCGTGTTTCACCGATGGTACGGGAAACAGCTTCGCTCTGGATAGACCCCTCGGAATCCCATTGGTATTATGACTATGTGTCTATGGGAGGCCGAAATCAAGGTAGGTGTGTATAGTCTTAACCTGAGACTTACATCGCTAATACTTACGATAATCGATAGACTTTGGTCTTGGTGGTACAGGGCTTTAACCGGTTCTGCGTACACCACTTCTGGGTTTATCAGAGAGTCGTAGTGTATTGGGTGTGATGTCAAGACGGAAGTATCACTTCAGTCATATTGGAGATGATGTCACGCAGGATACGGTACTAGTGCTCTTAAGTGTTGCGCAACCAATCGGGATATTGTGACCAGGTCATAAATATCCGATTATAGAGACTAGTTACCAGACATCCGACATGTGTTTCGGACGGGGCAGACACTTATCCAGCCCCAGCCCTAGCACGTGACTATCCGATACTGGGCCAATATACACAATACTACGGTATACTACGCTTGATACAGATCTAAATATTCCTGTAAGAATATTTCTGGAGAATTGGGTAGGCATGGCGCTTTGCTAGAAGCCAACCTTGTCTTGTAAATCGGTATAAAAACGTAGTACGAGGTACTTACGTGTTCGGATACTCCGACGACCGTATTTACTGGCCAACATATCCGGAGATCTCATGGGTCGCTTCCTGAAGATTCACCGATGATGTATAACTCGCACTTTAATTAATCTGGGATTAATTAGAAGAGAGAGAAAATAATCTGGGATTAATTGCGGAGATATTTTATCTGGGATAAAATTTAATTAAAGAGAGAGAACGATTAATTTGGAATTAATCGATAAATTAATATATTCGATATATTATAGCGAAATTAGATTTCGACGCGGAATTGAAATTAGATTTTAATTCGGGCGAACGTGAATAGTGAATTCGTTAGTGAACGATTAATTGTTGTGTATATATATAAATTAATTCGTTAGCGACGTGAATAGTGAATTCGCTAGGCGTAATCATTTTATTACGATGCGACGGAAAATTCGTTAATTGAAATTAGCAAACCCGAGCCCGAGAGTGATTGCGAGCGCATTCGCATTTCGAATTCGAGCGCGACACGCAAGTCACATCAAGCGTCAAATCGTTAGTCACATCATGCATCAAATCAATTGTCACTTTGAGTGATGTGACTTGACAACATGTCACTTTATTAAAGTGATGTAATGTGACTTAAAGTAAAAAGTAGAAATGATGGAAAGCTTTATTGCTTTTTATTTTTTGACTTTCGAATTAATTGTTGTGTTATATATTTTATTCATTTACTTGGTAAATGGAATAAAGAATATATATGTATATACAAAAAGCATTTCCTCTCTCTTGGACCATATGCATTGTTCACGTTTTTGGCTATTCTTGGAACCATTTTCACGTGACTCTCTTATTGGTCTTTGTTGTTCACGTTTTTGGGCATATTTTTGTGTCATTCACGTTCTCACTCTCTCAATTGTTTTTGGTCTTCACGGTTTTAGGCTTTTGGAGCCAAAAACCCTTCATCTTTCTCTCTCTCCCTCTCACGGCTCACTGCCGATTTCTCCAAAATAATTTGGTTAGACCGAATTTGTGATAAGCTAAGAAGATGAACAAGTGCTAGCACACATACATGGGTTATATTATGGTGATAGGGAAACGAATTTGTGAGCTTGGAATTCCTTGGAAGCTTGAAGCTTGGAGCTTCAATGGAGTCTTGCATGGCCGATTTTGGAGCATCAAAACAGCCCCCAAACCGAGCATGATAGCAGTCCAAGGAGGCCAAAACCGAGCTTGAACATGAAGTGCGAATTTGGTCCATCTTGGTAGCATCCAAACCAATCAATGTGAGTTATTCCACACCTCCTTTGATATGTATTCAACTCGTTTTTATGCTTAAAATGATTCTTGGGACTTGATTGAAACTCTACAATGGTATCTTGAGCTATTGATTGTATAAAAACGAATTAGGGTTCTTGAGCAAAATTTGGGGCTTTTTGATTTAAGCATGATTTTGACAAATTGTTTGTTTAAGAATGCTTGTATATGAATTAATTAGAGTTATATGTAATCAATTTGATGAAAAATTAATTGGATTGATTTTCCCCAATTTGCTTAATGTTGGCCAAAACTTTAATTTGGGTAAACTCAATTTGAGCATCATATGATTAAATTGTTTAGTATAGTATGCTTGAATGAGGTTGAATTGATGTTGTGCATAATCAATTTCATGAAATTTGGTTGGATCCATTTTTCCCCAAATTTTGGGCATGACAAATTTGGGTAACTTGATTTTGAGCATGTTTAATGAATTGGATGATTTAGAATGCTTAAATGTTGTTTAATTGATGATTGATTAGATCAATTTGATGAAAAAGTGTTTGGAACAATTTTCCCCAATTTGCTTATGATGGCCGAAAATTTGATCCCTAAAATTGTCTTGGATTTTTGATTTTTTGTTCATTGGATGACTTGCAATCATTTGGGGATGTTGTGTTTATGTTTAATTTGGTTCAATTGGATTGATTTAATTTGGACTTGTACGTGCCAAATTTGGACCCGAGGGTAAAACTGTCTTTTCACGTCAAGATTCAATACTAAAAGCCCATAAATATTGGCCCTTAAAAAACATATTAGAAAACCCAGCCCAGTAGACTTTATTCTATCGGTACAGAACACTACAAATGAAAAGCTAAATAAAATAGACAGCATAAGACATGATTGTTACTAACTATTTTTACTTTTTCCAAACATAACACATGCAACGCCGAAAGTTGGATCCAAGACACGTTATGGGTTCCATAGCCAGGTATATCAGCACATTGTGGACCTACTGCCAGCTTTCATCACAGCTACAAAATATTCTCTTTTCAGATCTATAAAAGGGAAGATAACTCAAGGTTCAAGGCAGGTTGAACATCTCTCTTAAAAACTTCTATTCTCTGACACAAGTTCTGAGAATTCCATTCCTTTGTCACCGCCCTCACGGCTATCAAAAGAAAGTAAGGTAACAAAAAGCCTTATTTCCTCATATTACATAATGGCAGTTCATTTCACTATACTGACTTGAGCGTCGGAGTGTACCCGGCACCCACCATACCGGTGGTAGTCTACTCCCGTTCATTTTATCTTTGTTTTGCAGGATCGTTAATGCCCCCAATCTACAAATTCTGATTGTGGACCTCGGGCGAAAACCAGCATCCATAATTTGGCGCCCACCGTGGGGCCTTGGCGATTTATAGCAAACAAAAGATTTCACAGTCTGCAATTCTAATTGTCATTCATGGCTTCAAGCAGCGAGCTGACACCAGACCCAACTTCAGCCCAAATATCTATGCTACAAGAACGGTTACGAACTTTGGAGGAGGAGAATTTGACCATGCGAAGCTCCAATACAAACCTTCGAAAGCAGTTAGAATTAATCTCTTCCACCTCTCAACAACGTGATTCTCCGGGTAATACCAACAATGATTTAATCCCATCCAATCTTTTGGAAACATTCAACGGTGTGGCAAATGACACTCCTTCGCCAGGAGACCACCCAAGTAATCATACAGTTCCGCCAATTTCCCCAGCCGACCAGGCTCAGCAAGTCGCTTCCAACATGCGCAAAGAAATGTTAGAGTTCAAAGAAGCAATATTGTCCAGTCTACCAGGCGTCAAACTGCCAATAAGGAAAAGTAGAGCTGGAACAATTTCTGACACACCATCATTTTTCGAGTCTATCACCTCTGTAGAATTGCCAAGGAAATTCAGCCCTCCAGATATGAAAATGTATGATGGATCTACTGACCCAACGACCACATCATCCATTACAAGTATAAGATGATGTCAACAGGCCTGACCCCTCGACAATGGGAGGCCGGAATGTGCAGAGGATTTGGGGAGACATTGGCGGGTCCAGCCCTAACTTGGTTCATCAATCTCCCGTAT
>SKCR01041114.1:0-15642 GCA_019454045.1 Zanthoxylum bungeanum
TTAAAGTTATTGCACTGAATATGAGTATTTCTAATCCTGTTTGTTTATGGTTTTATGGCTCCACTCACTGAGTTCTTTAGGACTCACCCCCACTCTCCAGATTTTGCAGGACTTTTCTATTGGTGAGCCAATTCTGTATTTTGGGAGATATGGATCTGAGGCATGAGCAGCACTGCAGTCACTAGTTTTATGGGTTCATCATGTTGTGTCTACATTCATATAGAATGTAGTTTCTTTTGAGTTTATGTGATGTATAACCTATGTATATATGTGTGGTTGTATCGCATCTGAGTTGTGTACGTGTCATGTTTAATGTTTAATGTTTCACACAGTTATTAAGATGATGTTTGAATATATGGTTGATTTCTGGTATCAGTCAGAGGCTTAGGTGACAGTGGAAATATGTCATCTGCCGGTAATATTTTCGGATTGGGGATGTTACACGGATTCACTGTCTTGACAGTTGTCATCCGGTAAGCCAGAAACTCACCCGGTAACGCTGTTTTTTTACCGTTTTCGCATATTTTCAATCCGAAACAATTTTCGGCAATTATTCTAATGCCCAATACACATCCAATATATTTAAATAATATATTTTTCATCAACAAAATTCTGGTTTTCTAAGTTTGACCAGAGAACAAAAATTATCATTTTTCAAACTTTAAATCCAATTTTCTCAACATTAATCATATTAATATTTACACCAAACAAAGCCACCACCAATGAAGAACTCAAGAACAATTCTATGAGTTATAAGAGTGGTCATAACACTCTAGAATAATAACAAGTCATCAAATGATAAAATTGAACTAATATTATATTAATATTACTCAATCTTACTTCACACATGCTTCTAGCCTTCAAATCCATCAACCAAATCAAAAATCCCCAAATTTTAGAGTGAAAAAGAATCTCTACAATATTTGTAACATACTAGAACAATAAAATAATTTTTCTAGGTCGAAGAATATTAATGATTATCTTTAATCTCCAAACTTTCTTCAAGCTTATGCTCTTTCTTTGATTCTTTCTCTATACTCTCTTTGGTGTTTTTCTAAGGTTGAAGATGGCTAGGTTTTCATTACAAAGCAAAGGAAAAAACATTTCCCTTATATATCCAAAGCCTTGGCCGAAATTGGGAGCAAAAAAAAAAAGATATTGTTGCATTTTAATCAAATTAAATAAGCAAAATTCCTTTTTAACACATTTTTCTTAAATGTAAAAAGTCAAACTTTTACAATATAATCATTTCCTAAAATCAATATCACCTTAGATATTTATATTTTAATTACTTTAATTATTTAATAATTAAATAATTACTTAAATACAAATTTCTAAATATATGTATCATATTTACTTTAAATAATCAAAATACATATATTTATGATATATGTTAAATATCTTATTTAATAATTAATTAATGTGTATTTAATAAAATCATATATTAAATAAAAATACACATTAATTATGAAATGACTGAAATGCCCCTTATGCATGTATTTTTCGTTTTAACCCTTAAACGATTCGAATTAACTCATTTAATCCGATAAAGTATTATGAATAATCTATACTATTCATAACGTGTTGCCCAAGTACTCAACGAGTACACTTCATATTGTAGGACTCTTTAAGTTTAGGTTTATCCGTCACGGAATCAAATTTCATGTCCATAATTCACCCACTCATAAATTATGATGACCACAGATAATCTCGCTAAACTATGCAAGTTGAGGTCATTGCATACATATAATCCATCTGTCACAGGATATCAATATTATACTGGGGATATATATAAGAACGTCAAATCTATAAGGTATAATATAGTCGACTTTTAAATTTACGATCTCTAAATAATACTCGGAACTCGCTTCCGAAGTATACCATGGTCATGAATTTACTAGATCACAAATACATACATGATACATATGCCTTGTACACAAGACTGACGAATTTTATCTAATACTCACAAGATGTCATGAGCATGAGTCTACACCCAACGAGCAGGTGGAGGTCTGATCTAAATAGATCGGTGACGTGTCTACCATCAAAGTATGGAGGACGTCTCATATATCCACATTGGTATCTCAAATCGAAGAACCACTATGCTACTCGACTCGAGAAGTTTCTTGTTGACGTTGGTGTACCATCTATTAGGAAATCTTCGGTTAGTCGTTCAGTATTTATCAAAAAAACACCTACACATCTATACGAGTCTCCCGAGACACATGGTTCATTGGGATAAACCATCGGATCAAGTCCCGATATACGATATGTACTGGTCTCAACGAATTCTACTAACCGACCCGTGTTAGTAAATCTAGACCAGGAACTTTATTTGAGAATTTACAACTTATAGTGACACTTCCCAATGTTATTACAAACTACGTTGTAGTTGCACACTACATTGTAAATCCCGAGGTCTTGTCTAATATATACATATCACTAATCAGATTTAGTTTCAATCTAATAGTTATTAGATCGAATACGTATATAAAAAATAAGAGGTGCAACCATTAATAGTAATATATGTAAAAATGAATTATTTGTATTTATGAATTAGACATAAATATGATTCGGATTGGCGCTCCGAGCACTAACCCTAACAGTAACACTAGTAGAAGTCTGCAGAATGGACCAACCATAGTAGCAACCCGTATAAACCCTAGAAACAAATCCAATAAATGAGAAATGTTGAAAACTCAGGAAACGGTTAGGAAGTCCAGTAAAGGTCGCGACATAGATAACACAGCTCGAAGATTACAACACAAGCAGAAACCACTGAATAGTTGATAGAGTTGTGTAACCCCAAGCCATAACAATACCAATATGACCCTCAACAGTACATGTGAAAAATCTCTCTACTACAGTACCAACCCCAGTAGTAAGTATTTAGACACTCACCCAAAATACCGCAGAGTCTCGACAGTAGTAGTAGAATCGTTTCCCCCAGACACTACAAGAAAAAAATATAAAATAGCGACGGAAATTAGCGACGGAATAATCCGTTTCAAACATTAGAAACGGAAATAGCGACGGAATGAAATGGATTGGGAAGTTAGCTACGGAATTTAACGACGGGACAAAATTCCGTAACAAATAATGGCGGCGGTAATAAAATCGCGGGAAAAATGCGACGGAATAGCTACGGATTTGCGACGGATTAGAGACGGAATAAAATTCCATCGTATATAGCGACGGAATTAGAGACGGAATAAAATTCTGTCTCTAAAATAGCGACGGAATAATGAATCCGTCTCTATTTAGAGACGGATTAGTCATTCCGTAGCTATATTAGAGACGGATTTGAAATCCGTCTCTATCATTAGAGACGGAATTACAATTCCGTCTCTAATTAGCGACGGATTAATAATTCCGTCGCTAAATGTACTTGAATAAAAAAAATTCCCTTTCTTTTTTCCCACTCTCTCCAGATTGTCTCTCTCAAATCCATAATTCTCTTCACTCTCTTTCAATTCGTTTTCCCTAAATCTCCCGGTCCTTAATTAACTCTCGGTCTCGGATTTCCCTCTCTCTCCCTCTTATTAGTTTGTCTCTAAAAGCCCTAGAAGTTGTTAGAAGAAGAGAAGATGCCGGGACCAACAATGGATTTGGAGCCCGTAGAGCCACAATCGCTAAAGAAGCTAAGTCTGAAATCCCTAAAGTGTGCTCTCGATCTCTTTACCCCCACTCACGGCCGCATAGCTCCTCCAGATTCCGAAAGGTCACCACTAAGTTATAAACCCTAAATCCTTTTCATTTTTTCTTTTTCTTTCATTGTTTTGGCAAAATGCTTTGAAACTTATCGTTCTTTTGTTTGTTCTTGCAGTAAGAAAATTCGCATCAGCCACAAGGTTAGTTTAATTTCTTTTGCTTACATAGCTATTGATTACTTTTCCTTATGATTGTTAGTTGATAATTTCTAGTTGAACAAATCATTAGATATTTGTTTTTAGTTTTTGAAAATTTGGTTGGGAATTTTTTAGCTTGTTTGCTAAAGTTTTCAGATAATGTGATTGTATTATAGCTTCTCAAAGTGTTTTTGTGAACTGGATCTGAAGTCTTCTAAGGATCCACAGAAAGCAGGGGCTCCAAATGCTTTGGTTGTTGGTCCATTCGTGCAGCCTACAGGCCCGTAAGTATTCTCATTCAGTGCTGTTACCTTTTAACAAAGTTTTTGAAGACTGCAGTCTCTTTTGTGTATCTTATCTAGCCATTGCCTATAATATTTGCTGTTAAAAAGGCTTCTAGCAATTTCGTCTGCTTTAGGTGTATATTTTGTAAATTCTCTTTTTTACTTGAATAGGCTTCTATTACTACCTGTTGTCTTCAATATAATTTTAATTTTGGTGCTAATTAATTTAATGTTGCTGGCAGAAATAATGTTGGTCCTTCAGGCAAAAGCAATGCAATTGTTTCTAGTTCTGCATCATCGGAAAGGTTTTCATTTTCTCCTTTGTTGTACTTTCTTTCAACTTCTGCTATAATGGAAAGAATCCCGAGCAAGTGGCCACGTCCTGCTATAATTAAACCATCCAATGGCTGGATGGGTTTCTCTTCTTTCCTTCATGTTTATAAAATTTGACTCTAACCTTCGTGTAGTTTATTTGTGTCTGGGTGCACATGCATACATGTTCGTGTGCGTATTTAGTTCATCAATAATTTAACTTGACATAGTTTGATATCGCTTAAAACTGATTTTGCTTTGTAGGTCATTAGTGGCCATCTGGGATGGGTGAGATCCGTTGCACTGGATCAGCAGATCGTACAATTAAGGTTTGAGTTTTATCTTCATTTTCAATGGATAACAATTGGTTTCTATCTGACTATTAAATAAAAAAATGAATTGAAAACTAAGCTGGAGCTTTTGGCATGGCTATGCAATATTACTTTTAGGTAGTAGAATAGTTCCTCTTTTTTGCCATGGATAGAATCACATGGTATTTAATTGGAGTTAGAAAATTTGAGAAGATTTAATGCAAGGGTCAAGAGTTTGAGTTCCATTAGATTATTGTTATTATTACGGTTATGATTTTGAAATGGAAATATGACAGTTGTGGAATTTCTGGTTGGTTATTTTGGTAGTTATAATGCTTATTAATAATGGTTGCTTGTTACAGCTGTTGGGAACATATTACTGGATTGCTCAAATTCAGTTGTG
Organism: Zanthoxylum bungeanum; assembly: GCA_019454045.1. NCBI lineage: Eukaryota > Viridiplantae > Streptophyta > Magnoliopsida > Sapindales > Rutaceae > Zanthoxylum > Zanthoxylum bungeanum. The sequence continues at coordinate 5,159 of SKCR01041114.1, forward strand.
ATGACAAGATATGTGAGCTCAAGGGACAATTTGAGTATCTCCTTAGAGTAAGATACTTTTCCGGACGCCACACAGTTTGTTTGGATTAATCAGGAGGATGAAGCAGAGGTGGGATTGTGGGACTAGTCTGTCTGTCCTACTCTTTCTTCATATCTTTATTTGATTGGTTTGGGATTCTATTCTTCAGCTTGTTGCCAGGCGAGCTTTGCTATGCAGCTGAGCAGATTGACTTATATGTATTTTTTATGTTGTACTTTTTAAACATTATAACGTTTATATAATAAATTTTTATTTTACTATTTGTTGTGTTTATTTTATAATTTTACTAATATTAATAATATGTGTTTAAAAAATAAATTAATTTCTTAAAATAAATAAAAAAAAAATTTATATAAAAAAAAATCGTAGGAACTTAGAAACGGAAAATAGAAACGGAATCTGTCTCCAATTAGAGACGGAAAAAAAGTCCGTCGCTATTTAGCGACGGAATTATCCGTCTCTAAATAGAGACGGAATAAAATTTCGTCGCTAATTTTAGCGACGGAATTAACATTTCCGTCGCTATTTTTTTTGCGACCAAGGGAATAGAGACGGAATTTTTCGTCTCTATTCTGTCACTACCTATGATGTTGCGACGGATTAGCGACGGATTTTTCCGTCTCACTTCAGTTTTCTTGTAGTGAGATCTCTATAAGATGCGTATATCTATCTCCCGAATCCAGAATTTAGTATAACCCCAAATGAATACAGTTAAGAACCTAACATAACATATACAACGCTTGATAACACACTAGCCAGCTCAGTTGAGTATATGAGAATCTAGATGAGACATGTAAGGTTACCTTTCCTGAATAGTGGAATGTTTCGATGTGTGGCCAAATTTAGTAAAGTTATCTTAGTTTGTTACCCAAACCTAAGTGTTCAAAGAAGTGAAGACTCACAGAATTCGAGGACTTGAAGAAGGTAGAGCATATAAATTTATAATAGTGAAATGTGAGTTTTTTGAGACCTTTCTGTCAAGCCAAAAAAGGGAAACTAAGAAAAAGCATAAGACGAAACTATCTAGAAATAGGTAACAAATAGAGTACAGTAAGACTTGGAGTAAGTTTGTGGTTTGGAGAAATTCCATAGAGAGATAGTACGAGTATCGATAAGGGGCCGAACTAGAAGAGAGGCTAGACGTTGCAGTCAAGTGGCCCTTTAACATTAGTACTTCTGTGTGATAACTCAAAATAGACTTTGATTTCTCGACCCCTTCCAATCTTAGTTAGATAATACCGGTAGGTTAGCGATGAACCACAACACCCGTCCCAATGTTGTTCTCACGAACTGTAGAGTTAAGATGTAGTATAACACGTTTAAGGCACGATCAGAGTCATTTTGACATAAAGAATGAAGGCATTATCCTTAGGACAAGGTATTTGAGGCACATAAATTGTGAGGGCTTTAGATATAATACATAGCAGAAGAAAAAGAGAGAGGCTCTAGACAATAAGGTGGAAGTGGAATTGTCGAAGAGATACAATAAATAAGAGAGTACTAGTCAGATAGTGATGAAAGTACATGTTTTTGTACGAATCTAGCCTACATTATTAGACAAACTAAAGACATTAGAGTACCAAACTTTTCCATTTAGGAAATGAAAAAATACAGCATGAGAATGATTATAGAGGTATGACAGTGAGCTCCATAGGTGTCAAAATATGGCTGAAATTCCATCAAATACAGACCTATAGGAAAAATAATTAGTACAACCGCATGTTTCTTCACGTGATGCACCCAGGTAGGAACAAGATAAAACATAACCCGAAATAATTTACTAGTTGACACATTCACATAGTGGTTCTTTTACTCCCAAATATAAGAGTGTCGAAGTAAAAATAACCCAGTAAGTCTGAGGTCGATTCACAGGGAATAAATTTAATAAGATAAAATAATAATTTGACTGAAAAGAAAAAGATTGAATTGTTTGAAGTGATTGGAAATTTTAAATTGGACTGCAACAATAAAATAAAATGTTGGGCTAGGGGATCTACTTTTAATATTTCAAATTTAGAAATCTTACTTTTTATAATATATAAATTGTCATTATTACCCAATTAATTTATTTCATGAATTAGTTATGAAAAAAACCAGCCATAAATATGGTAATAGATGACAAGAAACCCACTTGGATTCGAAATCCAAGCAAACCCCAAGCAACGGACAGAACCCCAAGAACCGCGAATTTGATTTTGCAGAAACAAAACCCTTCCAAGGCCACAAAGAAGACCCACAAAGAACTTGCCCTTGAGAACCTTTAAGATGAATCCTTGTAGTGTTTTGCTAGCAATGGAGACGCCACTAAGTTTGCCAAAACTTAAATAAGTCGATTCAAACTTGAAAAAGAGAATCCCTCCCTTACAAGAATTCGGCCATAGCCAAAGCTTTAAGCTTTTGAGTTTTATAAATTTCGTTGATTGTTCTTGAAATGAAAAGAAAGAAAGCTTAAATAGTGTTACAAAGAGAAACCCTAAAGGCATAACGACAACAATGCCCCTAAAGGCTAAATTACAAAAATACCAAAGTCTTCAAGTCTTCAAAGGCCTTTGAAGCTTCATTCAAAACTGATTTGGGCCAAGTGAAGTGGCTTTGGGCCCTCTCTATTGAAGCCCACATGCGTCTCTATTTGTTTATTGCAATCGGCCATAAAACTCTGAACTAATCCCGCCATTGCTTCTCTGAGTCTTTTGGTCCTCTGCCTCGTAATTGGCCCTTCTGGTACTTGTAATGGGTCTTTTGCTTTGTTGTTGGCCTGGATCATGTCATCCTCTCCCTCTTGAAAAGGATTCGACCTCGAATCTGTACCTGCATCAAAAGAAGTTAAGTCAGAAACATTAAATGTAGCAGACACATTATACTTACCTTGTAAATCCAGCTTGAATGCATTGTCATTAATCCGTTCAAAGACTTGAAATGGACCATCCCCTCTCGGTTGTAGCTTAGATTTACGTTGTTCAGGAAATCTCTCCTTGCGCATGTGTACCCAAACCCAATCTCCAGGCTGAAATACCACACGTTTTCTTCCCTTATTAGCATGTGAAGCATATTGCTCATTATTTCGCTGTATTTGCTCTCTTGCTTTCTCATGTATATGCTTCACCAAATCGGCTTTCCTTTTTCCATCTAGCCCCACATATTCATCAACAGGCAAATGTAACAAATCTAATGGAGTTAGTGGCTGAAAACCATAAACAATTTCAAATGGTGAGTAAGATGTAGAGGAATGAATACTACGATTATATGCAAATTCAACAAAAGGAAAACAATCCTCCCAAGTTTTTAAGTTCTTATTAATAATAGTACGCAATAACTAAGTCAAAGTCCTATTAACAACCTCGGTCTGGCCATCAGTTTGGGGGTGGCAAGTAGTAGAATGCAAAAGTTTAGTTCCCAACTTACCCCATAAAACTTTCCAAAAGTGACTTAAGGAATTTGACATCACGATCTGAAACTATACTCCGTGGAATCCCATGGAGTCGTACTACTTCTCTAAAGAACAAGTCAGCAATGTTAGTGGCATCATCAGTTTTATGACATGCTATAAAGTGTGCCATCTTACTTAACCTATCAACCACTACAAAGATGGAATCTCTACCCTTCTTAGTCCTAGGTAAACCCAAGATAAAGTCCATCGATACATCTACCCATGGCTCACTAGGTATAGGCAATGATGTATACAACCCATGAGGCATAACCTTAGATTTAGCATGTTTACAAGTTAAGCATTATCACACAAACGCTCAATATCTCTCCGCATTTTAGGCCAATAAAAATGTTCACTCAATACCCCCAAGGTTTTGGCAATGCCAAAGTGCCCCATTAAACCTCCCCTGACTAGTGCTTACAGACGCGTATAACGCAAGCGCACGTATCGTTTAAGTAGTATAAAAAGTATCATCCCATGAGGACTTAATACCTAATCTATTAATTTTATGAGGTCAAATGATTACTAGTATCTAACAGGTTGATTGATTTGAAATGGTGATGATTTTGAATTTAAAAACAAGTAATAAAATTGCTTGAAAGTAGATTTAAGAAAATTCAATATTAAAAACTATCTAGGTTGTGAATCTTTCCAATATTATTTAAAGATGAAGTGGTTATCTTATAGTAGGGTAAAATATTGATTTATTAACCTCGAACTCTAAATTATGTAAAAGCCTCTTCCGATGGTCAACTATAAATATCCAGTATAACACAATTGAACCATATGTCTATGTCAACCAAATTACCTGGATTCATTAAGATTAAGTTCCAATTATGGCTACCCCCGTCCGACAGGTATATTCCTATCCTGTAAGGAAATTTATTAAAGGGTTATTATCCTCAAGGAAGATCGTGGGCTATTGAGTCTAAGGTCTTAAACCTAAAATCCATTTTCCAAGTTCATTTTAAGTTTACCAGTTCAATTATATTAATGGCCAGTTAATGAAAAAACATTAAGATTAAGACTCAATAAATAAATCTTTATATTACCCAAACTATAATCTAACCCCTTATAAACCGTGATATTGGAATTCATCACAATCCCAGATATCTAACTTAGTTACGACACATAACTAGGGCTAGTAAAAACTTACAGGTAAAAAACATAAAGTAAAAACGCTAAAAAATGATTGCGGTAAAGTAAAAATTGAAAAGTAAAATAAAATAAAATGCTAAGGTAAAATGAATTATTTTTACTACTACTAATTTAGATATCTCCCATAATATAATATATAAACTTGTGATAACATTACCAACCAGCCATATAGGCGGTAACCTGATTAAGTCAAATTAAGTCCAACCAGCCATTAAGACGGTAAAAAGATTTGTCTATGAACCTGCCATATAGGCGGTAATAAATTTTAATTACCAATCGACCAATCTGGCGGTATCCTTGCTTAGTCAGGTTTAAACCAATTTAAAATAAATTACCAACCGACCAATATAGCGGTATCCTTTTTAAGTCAAATTTTAAATAGTGAATATATTATAATTACGGGAGATTAATCTAAATAGCAATAGTAAAAGAATTACATTTCACCATAGCAGGGGGAAGTTACCTCCTCATGGTTGAATAGTAAAAACTGTAAAAATAAAGAAAGTAAATTACTATTATTACAAAATGTAATTAAAATTTAATTACAAAACTGAAATTAAAAGAAACTAGAGAGAATACTCCCTATTTACATCAAAGAAATCAGAGAGAATGGTACATCTAAAACTGAAATCTCGAGCTCAATTTATAGGCGCGGATGGGCTCTGGGCGTCGCGAAGCCAAAGGTTATAGCTTCGCGAAGCCGGTCTCTTTTGGCGTGGCATGCTGAAGGCTTGACACGTAGCGATTCTGGATAAGGAGATAAGGCGACACGTGGCAAGGCGGCTGAGAGCTCAATTATTATGCTGACGTGGCACCACGTGGCGAAATAGAGTGTCGGCACCGTAGGATTGTGACACGTGGCACGCTGTGATTGGTTGATGATGACGTGGCACTTTGACTCGGTCAACTGGTGATGTGGATGATGACATGGCGGTGACGTGGAGTGACACGTGGTACACATGGCAATGGTGATTGTCGGCACCGTAGGATGATGACACGTGGCACGGCGCACGTTAGCAAATCGGCTGTGATGGTGACACGTGGCACGACGCATGTTAGCAAAGTCAAACTTCTCAAATTCTGACCCGTTGAACCCGGCGCACGTAGCAGCTCTGGTGCATGTTAGATGTCGCGATGCCAAGGGCTTGCTCGTCGCGACGTGGCCAAATTACAAAAATGCCATTTTTTCAATTTTCAGTATTTTGCTCCAAATCACCTCCAGAATGTCCTGAAACTTTATTTATCTACAAAATAACACAAAACACATCAAAATATTCACAAAAGTCAAGAAACTATACAAAATATTAGGTTAAATAAGTAGGAAATAGTGATAGATTTACCACTCATCACACCCCCAAACCTACATTTTGCTAGTCCTCGAGCAAAACATAAAATAAAATAACATAATAAAATTTAACTAAGCCACTTTCGTATAGATCACGGTTGCATTTAGCGTATGCAACAAGCCTTAACCCCTAGGTGTCCCTAGTGGACGAGTTGTAGTCTCGTGAGGGTTTACATCAATGATACCCACAAAACATTTTACAAAAGTAAAAAGGTAGTGAAACTAATGCACATAAAAGCAAAAAGACAAGCGAAAAGAGAATAAAGATGTTAGTGACTAATCATGTGAAACTTCTACTCCAAGTTACTAGTTGTTTTGTTTCTTCTAAATTACCAAATAAGTAAATTCTCCGATTATATTTACCATTCTCCATATACACAGCCAACAGAATATTAAACAACTCATTTTTGCCCACAACAGTCACAAGTGCAGTTGTTAAGAGAATAATATTTTTTTCCTGAAGTTTTATCAGAATTCACACCTTTTTATAGTAATGGAATAATTTTTCTGATTTTTCTGATTTTTTTCTTGATTTTTGATTTTTTTTATTTATATACAATATCTTCCATCTATGTAGCGAGTGTTGGGTCGGTGATTCCCAAACCAGTTGGCTTTAGGGCACCAGGTGGTAAGTCAACCACCCCTACGGACTTAATTACTCAGACTTCAGATATATATATTTTTGCAGCATCTTTGATCCATGTAGCGAGCTTTGGGCCAGTGACTCGCAAACCAGTTGGCTTTAGGGCACTAGGTGTTAAAACACCCTTATAGACTTAATAACTCGGATCTCAGACGTTTATTTTTTTACTCCATCATCTTTTTGAGATGCTTCCTCCAATTAAACTAGAGCACTAAATATTACAAACTTTTCAATTATAGCTCATGTCGTATGTTACCATGCATGTTGATAATACCTACCAACAGAGCATATGAAGATCCATTTTAGTCAGTATTATGGAGAATTCACAAATTAAATAATTCAAAAGGAAATCAACAAAAATAACTTGTTCCGAAATAGGTTTGAAATACGTCTCAGGAGTGGAAACTCCTTACTCAGCTATCTCTTACCAATTTCACCATTTTAGTCAAAATAAAAACACAAAAACACAAAATATTTTTGTAATTTTTGAAAAATTTTCAATTTTTTTTGTATTTTTCGAAAAATTTTGGACTAAAAAATAAAAACAACACAACTAAAAAAAAAGATACTAATCAACTAATTCACTCCCCAAAAACTTAAATGAGACATTGTCCCCAATGTCTTAAACAGTAGAAGATGAGTTTAGAAGATAATACCTGGTTAGCTTTAATTATACAGGAAATTAAAGGTTAAGATCCAGATTAATCCTACGCCTCTTACCACAATCGTCCTCGGACCAATTTATCTTTGAAAGGACAGGTCAATTTGTGGTTCATAGGCTAAGATTTTGGTCAATTAAATCCGGAGCAGTTCTGGCAGTAAAGATGAGTTCTTTCATAGGTTTTGACACGAACCCATTTCTCCTGGCATCATCAAGAACACACAAGAAAATCATAAAATCCTTCAACGTTGTACAGTCCAAGCGGTTTCTGATGTATGTTCAGGTCGTCCAAGATAACACTATAAAATTTCCTCCAATGTACCTAAGCCACCTGGCAAAGCAATAAAAGTATCAGCACAGTTAATCATTTCTACCAATCGTTCAGACATACCTGGCACAATTAGCTCTTCTCCATTTGATGGTGCAATAAGATTTGCTTCTGCCAAAGGTTTGGGATGATTCCCAAAACGTGACTGCCTCCTTCCTGTACGACCTTTGAAACGATCCCCATAAGTCCAAGATTGCCTCCATATACTAAGTGCATATTCCTTGCAGCTAAGACTCGACCCAATTCCCTGCTGCTGCTTCTACATATTATGGCTTAACACCAAACTAGTACCCCAGCAAAACACACAGATGTTTTCAAACTCGTCTTCTTGAAGTGGCTTCCATGTTTTACTCTGGATGTCTTCAAAGTGCAATGATGAGTTGAATTTATAATACCTAAAAAGGGTGAGTAAAATAATAGCACTAGTACCTGCCAATGACAATTATTAGTTAAACAGTAAATAAATCGTGATAGTCAAAAAGGTCTGGATCCTATCGGAGAAAAAAAAAACAAAATAAATCACAATTATTAGGAAAAGACAAAGAGATATAATATGTACAAGAAAAGTAGCGGCTTGATTGACGTTTATGCGTCAGGGACAAGCTTCCCATCCAATTTTCTTATAAATTGGCAAACATGGTCTTTTTGAGTCAGATTCTCAGGACTTAACTGTTGTCTTTCTTTTTGAAATTGTGTATGTAATTTACGAAAGGCTATGTGAACATATCCACTGGGATGCGTCTCAAGAGTCGAAGATATATCATCTAAAGACTCATTACTCAAGCCATCCCTAATGAATTTAATTTTGTCTTCGCTTATCATACACCATTCCTAAATAACGACAACGAGTATTACAATTCCAGCGTGCACATTTGTAACAAACACCCATTTGCTTACTATACGTTTCTTTGCATAGGTGTTTCTTCCAAAACCAGGCAGATGTGAAATAAAAGAGTCAGAAGACTCACATGCCAATCAGACTCGTGCTTCAATTACCCAACGAATGTCATTAGGAACACCATGGATTGTTAGTAGTCTCATCCGTTCCAAGCGAGCTTTGTAAACTTTCATCAGAGATTTTTGCTAGAGCTTCTTCCATCTTGAAATGACTTAAGCTGCAAAAACTAAACACACAAAATTAAATCACACCAAATCACAATATATACAAAAATTGCATGGGTTTCCTCCATGTGAGCGCTAAGTTTAAAGTTGTCAGCTAGACGTGACTTCTTGAACGTTAGGCTGGATTTGAAAGTGTGACACTTTCTTTTTGTCGCTCAAACGATTCTCCCCAGTAGTGTTTGACACGCTGACTGTTAACCTTGAATGTGTTTTTGGTATTGGGATCCAGTAACTCAACAGCTCCATAAGGTAAAACCTGAATGATCACAAAAGACCTGACCACCTTGATTTCAACTTTCAAGGGAAAAGTTTCAACCTCGAGTTGTACAACAACACCTGCTGCATTGGTTCCAACTGTATGTGCACTATTTTTCTGTCATGGCCATTTTTTGGTCTCTTCCTTGTACAATTTGGCATCTCATAAGCCTGTAGGCGAAATTCTCCAATTCGTTGAGTTGGTGAAGTCTTCTCTTCTCTCTCCTGCAGCTTGTGAATCAAGATTCAACTTCTTCAGTGCCCAGTACGCCTTGTGCTCAAGTTCAACTGGCAGATGGCACGCTTTCCTTCCCAACACCAATCGATATGGGGACATACCAATGGGTGTCTTGTAGCTGTCCGGTAGGCCCATAATGCATCATCTAGTTTTGTATACCAGTCCCTCCTTGTTGATCCACGGTTCTCTCTAGGATTCTTTTGATCTCCCTGTTTGAAACCTCAACCTGTCTATTTTACTGTGGATGATAAGCTTGTGGCAACCTTGTGAGTAACTCCGTATTTGGATAGGAGAGCATCGAAGTATCTGTTGCAGAAATGTGAGCCACCATCGTTGATGATTGCACGAGGTGTTCCGCACCGAGTGAAAATGTTCTTTTTCAGGAATTTGATCACCACTTTTGAATCATTGGATGGCAGTGCAATTGCTTCAACCCATTGGAAACGTAGTCTATAGCAACCAGGATATACAAGTTTCCGAATGATGGAACAAAGGGTCCAATGAAATTAATACCCTATACATCGAATATCTCCACTTCCAGAAATATTTTGCAATGGTCATTTCGTTTCTCCTGGAAATATTTCCCGTTCTCTTGGCACCTGTCACATTGAAAAGCAAAAAGATAAGCATCTTTTAAAAAGAATGGGCCAGACAAACCTGATTGAAGAACTTTTGCTGCAGTTTTTATTTCCACTGAAGTGTCTGCCATATGTTGATGAATGACAGTGCTGCAAAACACTGTTGACTTCCTTCCTCTGTGGAAACACACCGTCCCAATAATTGATCAGCACAGCGTTTGAACAGGTACGGTTCATCCCAGCATAAGTGCTTGACTTTTTTGAAGAACTTCTTCTGTTGCTGAGTTGTCCATTCCAACGGCCATTTTCCTGACACAATTAGTTGACATAGTCAGCATACCAAGGGAACTTCCTGTTGTTTCATGGCAAACAGCTGTTCATCTGGAAAAGTTTCTTTGATTGACAATTCTTTGCCAGCTGTTTCTCCACTCTCGAGCCTCATAAGTGATCTGCCACCTGGTTTTCTGTCACTTTCCTGTCTCGAATCTCTACGTCAAATTCTTACATAAGAAGTATCCAACGAATCAATCTGGGTTTGGCATCTTTCTTCGTGATCAGATATTTTGATGATATGATTGCTGAATATCTGGTAGACCACCACTTTGGGACCCAACAGATAGAAGCGGAATTTGTCAAAAGCGTACACACTGCGAGCAACTCCTTTTCGGTGGTTGTGTAGTTGAGTTGAGC
>SKCR01041115.1:0-15871 GCA_019454045.1 Zanthoxylum bungeanum
CACATGGTCAGGTTCTCCTCTTCTAAAGTTCGTAACTGTTATTGGAGATGGCTAATTGTTCTGCCACAGGATCTGATGTATGTTCATTGCTAGAAGCCATAAGTAATCGTGCTTTATAATGACAATAGTCTGAGTGATCTTTGCCTGCTATGAATCGCTAAGGCCCCACAGTGGGTGGCAAATTATGGATGCTGGTTTTCGCCTGAGGTCCACAATCGAGAATCTGAAATATGGGGGTGCTAGCGAACCTACAAAACAAAGGTAGAATAAGCAAGGAGTACTACTGACCGGTGTGGTGGAAGCCGTAGGCAGTCCGATGTTCAAGTCAAAGGTGAAGACGAGCTGTAATATGGAAGTGCAAGGCTTGATGTTACCTTGACTTTAGTTGATTTCCGTGAGGGCGGTAGCTAGTGTTTTGAGGGTAAGAAGTTTTAATAGTTTCAACTGTGAGAGTGTTGGACAGTTATGACCCGTATCATCACTATTTTTACTAAACATTGTGTTTTTGTACAAATTGACTATTTGACAAAAGGAAATTGGATTACTAGAATTATTAATGATAAAAGTCCTTATGATTAAATCCGATTATAAAAGATATGAGACAATATTAATTCACGAACAGTTTAATCATTAAATATCCATAGTCGTAGTATTATCGAGACTGGACATCGATATTGCGGAATAGACTAGCATTGCACTTGTGCATGTTATGGAAGCTTAACGACATAGTTCTCATATGTTTAAGTATTGGATACTTATGCAAGTGTGATAAGAGGTTCTATTAACCGTTGGACCGGGAACAATTCGCTCTGGATAGACCCACTCGAAATCCCATTGGTAGTATGACTATGTGTGTATGGGAATCCGAATCAGGGTAGGTGTACATGATTTTTAACCTGAGACTGACGTCGCTAATACTTGTGACAATCAGTTTGCTTTGGTATTGGTCGTCCGTAGCTTTAACAGGTTCTGTGTATGCCTGTACTGGGTTTACTGAGAATCATAGTGTATTGGATGTGATGTCAAGATGGGAGTATCACTTCAGTCATATGGAGATGATGGTCACGCATGATACGGTAATAGTCCTCTTAAATGCTGCAGCTATCGGGATAATATGACTAGGTCATGATTATCCGATTACAGAGACTAGTTACTCATGATCCGATATACGCTTCGTACAAGGCAGACACAGAGCCAGCCCCAGGCCTAGCATGTGACATCCGATACTGGATCGTATTACACATTACATTATTATTACTATGCCTGATACATATAATATTCCTCCGCAGATATTTCTGGAGAATTGGGAAGGCACAATGCTTTGCTAGAATCCAACCATGTCTTGTAAATCTGTGAGAACGTGGTACGGGGTACGCACGTGTCGGATAATCTGACAACCGAATTTAATGCCAACATATCCATTAATCTCTTGGGTCGCTTCTAAAAGATTCACCAAAGCAGCTGGTAAGTGCGACAACCGACAAACCAGTTAAGTAAAAATGCATGCATAACTTTGATAGGGTTGTCACTGTCACACACTGCACAAGCCCCATCAAAGTGGGGGTGACTGTAGACACGAAAGTTTTGCATAAAGCCCAATGATGAGCCTCGTATGGAGGCACTATCCGATAAGTTGCGGAAGTCGCGGGAAATGGACGTCGGAAGGGAAAATTTAAAAATTAATACCTTATCAAAATTAACTCATTTGTTTGGCCTCGGGTTCGCTTAGTTGATCTCTGTTTTTAATATTAGCCAACATACCCATACGCACCCATCCAAAACCCATGCAACCCGTTTAGGCCCACACAAAGGCCATTCCGCCCAAGCCCAATAAATTAGAAAAATTTAAGCACATGCAACACATGCCAAATCCAATAAAATCCCCTTCTAAATTAAAAAATATTTTTGAATCCAATCCTCATAAAAAATACTCAATTTCTTTTCCTAAATAAATTAATAAAATACACCCCTTTATTGCTTGATTTATTTCCTTTTGGAAAGCCATGCACAAATATGAGAAACCATAGCATGCACCACTATAACAAGATTACAAAACCAAAACCCTAGGGCTCTATTCTATTGACACTTACATGGCCTCATTCCCTTTCTTATCTCTAGCCCCTCTATTCTTCTCAAAACCTTCACGGCCTTACTTTCGCACGAAGGACACTTCAATACACAGCGCCACAAACACACTCACCAAACCACTAGCAGCCCTCACTGAAGAATAAAAAACAACTACAAACCAAACCCTGTGACCAGCCCTCAACGGATCCACTAGCAAACAGCAGCTCTCGGCCCTCTCATCTCTCAACAACAAAAAATAAACCCTAAAGCTTCACAATACTATCTTCTCTCTCGTTGAAAATGCAAGTAGCTGCCCTTAAGCAACTCTCACCGCAAAAAAAAAATCATAAAAACCAAAACAATTCACGCTCTTCACAAAACAAACCCTCATTGACCGACACATATAATAAACCTAAGAGACACGTAACAATAACAAACTAAGCAACCAGCCCTCCACCGGATACAAGCACCCCATCACGACACTCATAAAACTGCCCCTAAAATAGTCCCTTAGAACAACCCAAACCGAGTCCCTAAACAACGGCCAAAACAACAAAGAAAATAGAGAAAACAGCGAGCGTAAATAGCAAACCTATGAAACAGAAAAAGTGTGAAGCGTTAACCCTTACAGTGATGTCCCAACGCACTATTGAGAAGTGAATTAAAAGGTAAGACTTGTGGGCACCCTTTTTTATATTTTATTTCGTCGTCCTGGAAACAACATGCTTGGTTGGACGTGGAATACGTCCAACCGGGTATGCGAAGCCCTACATTGAAAACGGACAAATTCTTTGGTCATATATTTATTATTCCACATTTATTTCGTATTATTAGTCTTTTATTATTTCGCATTTAATTTACGTTTATTGTTGTTTTATTGTTCCGTATTTGTTTCGTGTTATTTCGCATATTTGTCTCTCTGGTTATTTATTGTTATATGCATTATCATATTTCATGTATGTTAACGTTGGGTTAATGATTGTGTTGTGTTAATGCATGAGTGTTGCCTCTCGTGGTATATCGGATGGAAACCCATACATAAATTCCGTAGCCGAATCCGAATAGACGGTAGTGTAGTCTGTACTTGGGATACAACTCCACGTATCACTTGAGAAACATTCACGCACGTGTTTATATCATTATAGATGATGTTTGTTTTGTAATCTCATTCGAACTCGTTTCCGAACGCTACGCGAACGCGTATACAGTGAGCAAACCTCTTTTCATCATATTTTATGCACGTTAACCTCTTTGATCATTTCTTTTGTGTTATGCACTTAATTATCTGCCATTATTATTAACATTTCGATTATTATTGTTAATTTACATTATCACATTTCTTTGTTTAATATACTTGTGGAATCATGCATTGGTTTTCATTTTTATTCATGTTTATGGGTGTGGAAAGTTGTGTGTTATTGAATTATCTTTCATGTGTTCCATAAGACTTGGTTACATTATTGCATAAATCTGTTCATTACAATTGGCATAAGTAATGGACCATTCCGAACCCAACGGTTTGAGGTCTTCTCTCGCGAGGGGTGAGTGTGGCCTTAAATTATTTCCCAGTTCACACTAGGTGGCAACTCCTTTATTCTCCAATTTAGTCCCACGCGGGCTACTCCGTACTCCCGACGGGTCGTGAGCCCGGACAGCGTCGCCATACCTCTGTACCATGTCTACAGTCTGGCGACTCCACTGGGGATAGAGAATCGGCCCCGAAATAATTCCTTGTAACGTCCGTGGCTTTGGCTTTGGTTAACATAATCTCATATATTTTGCATACCTTTTTTACCTCGATGGCGTCATGTATCGTGAAGTCGCTTTCAATCAAAGCGGTGGATTGTTATGTGATGATCATCACTCGTTGGCACGTACCTTAAGGTATAAAAAAGGTACGCTCATTTGGTCGCTCGAACCCTTGATTGGGGAGACCTAGTTGTGGAAAACCCTTCGCCGGCGAGAGCCTTTATCCATACCCTTGTTAGCCCTCATGTGAACCATATTTATATGTCCTATAGTAGCTACCCCTTATGCTTGTGTTTGGGACCATTATCATTTGGATCCATTTGGACTTCTCATCATAAGATCGAACTTGTTAGGCCATTTAAACTGGGACGAGTTTATGTCTCATGACGATTGGGCCAAAAGTTTTCAAAATAATAATGGGCCACTTTGTGTTTGGGCCCCATATCATTTAAAGTTATTTAGCCACCTTATCGCAAAAGTGTAAACCTGTTGGGCCTTTTCAACTGGGACAAGTTTACACCTCGCAATAATATGATTGAATGCTTTAAAATGATAACGGGCCAACTTGTATGAAAACCTCGATGGGCTTAGAAAATCCAAACATGATCCAAATATGCTAGAAGCATGAGTTCGATATCCGCACTGGTGTTCATCCAGGAAGGATACGCCTTGTTACGATATATTTGTATATTTTTGGATACCTCTAAGATCATCCCAATGACCGCGATTACTGAAGGCCCAATTCATCGTTTCTAGACAATGGCACGATCCCCATAATAGGCTTAATCAATATTGTAAATGGGCGGTCTTTGTCTGTTACTCATGGAAAGAGATTGAAGTGATCAAGGTTCACCACGTAGCATATGAGAGAACGATTTTGTGTACCCCACATTGGTGCATAAAATAAGTCATTCCTAGGACATAAATGGACTTACCATGAGTGTGGGAGGAATAAGGTCGGAAGGATATATGTTGTTTTGATAACCACTTCCATCTCATGCATCTCATGCATACACGCGTCAAGTTAACCCTGTGTCTTAAAAGCCATCATAGATATCTGTTGGGTTAGAGAAGAAAGAAGACTTGTTAAGAAGAGTTTAACAAACATGGATATCAGGGAAGAGGAAGCCGGGAAACAAAAATTTTTACGGCAAGAATAAAAAGACCATTGGGGGGCCTTCTGCAAAAAAAGAAAAAAAAAAAAAAACAAAAACAATAACAAAAAACAAAAAAGAAAAAAAAAGAAAAAAAAAATTTGATTATTTGTTTTAGTCCTTAATAGTTAGGCATAAGTCCGATGATGAAATTGATTGCTTTAGGGTGAAACCTGAGAAACGATGAGTTCTTGATACACATTTATCTGATTATTTGAGTAATTGATCTAGGTTAGACTCGTGAGCACTTAATCATACGGTTTATAGCAGTGAAAACCTGAGTAGTCGAAAATGTGACTAGTTGAAGAAATTACAGGTCGATGAATGACCGTTTGCTTTGATGTTTATCCTGATTTGCTTGTGTTATGATGTGTGGTATTGTTGAAAATAAAAGAAAAGTCTCTAAAGCAAAAAAAATTATACCACCTATAACCGATAACCGTGAAGCTAGCCATGGGCGAGTATTAGGACCACCATGAGGAGAAATACTACCTTAAAGGGTATGTGTGTTAAAAAAACAAAAAAGATAGAGAGACAAAAGAAAAAGAAAACCATACCATATTGAGCACGGAAAAGCAATTGTAGAGCATAATTGAGACATCTAGGTTGGTTTGACCCATCGATCCCAATTTTTAAACGAAATCATTGAGTTGGCTTACCTAGGAATCAAGCTGTAAAAGAACCTTTACACACACACTGTGAGTCTGGCTTAGATGATTTATTCAAAGACTTGGATTTGAGTTGCATTTAGTGTTTTGAAGGTTCTCTGTTTTCATTACTGGTCATTCTTTGAGGACAATAATATGTATAACTATTGGGACTATTTTGTAGCCAGTAATATAGTATGTTGATATGGAGTGCCACATCACGTAGTCCACCTTGACCTAGTGCAAGCAGAGGAGAGCGAAAAACTAAACCAAGTTCAGGGGTGACCAGTCTACCACCTCACGAATAAGGGACATAAAAAAATCTTGAGCCATGGTACCAAAGAAAACTGAGCAATCACCAGAGTAGAATTGACAGGAGGAAACTATAAGCAGGCCCAGGGGGCGACCAAAGACTTTTATATGCAAATTGCACCAAAGAGCACAAGGAAGGCCTAACCCATCGGAATAGGGAATGTATCCACGCATAGATGCATACACGTCATGTACATGCAATTTTTGGTTTGTGTTCACAGGTTTTTAAAGAAAAAATGGAAAAAAAATGGCAAAGACGAGCAATTCAGGAACGGTTCGAAAATGAACCATCTCAATTCAGGAACGATTTAAAAATGAACCATCTCAACTCAGGAACGGTTAAAAAATGATCCATCTCAACTATGGAACGGTTCAAAAATGAGCCATCTCAACTCAGGAGCGGTTCAAAAAAGAACCATCTTAACTCAGGAATGGTTCAAAAATGAACCATCTCTCATCAGTAACGGTTCGAAAATGGACCACCATCTCATCAGTAACGGTTCAGAAATGGAGCACCATCTCATCAGTAACGGTTCGGAAATGAACCACCTATTAAGTAACGGTTCGGAAATGAACCATCTCTCATCAAGTAACGGTTTAAAAATGAGCCATCTCTCATCAAGTAACGGTTCAAAAATGAGCCATCTGTCATCAAGTAACGGTTCAAAAATGAGCCATCTCTCATCAGTAACGGTTCAGAAATGGACCACCTCACATCAGTAACGGTTCGGAAATGAACCACCTCACATTAGTAACGGTTCGGAAATGAACCATCTCTCATCAGTAACAGTTCGGAAATGAACCACCTTACATCAGTAATGGTTCAGAAATGAACCACCATCTCACATCAGTAACGGTTCGGAAATGGACCACCTTCTCACAACAGTAACGGTTCGGAAATGAACCATCCTCTCACATCAGTAACGGTTCGGAAATGAACCATCGTCTTACATCAGCTCAGTTCGGTAATGAATCCTAGAGATCGCAGCATCTTGCAAGGATGAACTTTAAGGGTCGCAGTACCTCATCACCAAATCAACTCAGTTCGAAGCATCTCGCAAAGCAGCAGGTAAGTACGACAGCCGACCAACTAGGTAAGTAAATAAAAATACATGCATAACTTTGAAAGGGTAGTGACTGTCACACACTGCACAAGCCTCATCAAAGTGGGGGCGACTGTAGACAATGCATTTTTGCATAAAGCCCAATGATGAGCATCGTATGGATGCACTACCCGATAAGTTGCGGAAGTCACGGGAAACGGACGTCGGAAGGAAAAATTCAAAAATTAATTCATTTATTTAGCCTCGGGTTCACTTGATTGATCTATGTTTTAAATGTTAGCCTCGGCCGAAAACCCTCGCACCCATCCAAAGCCCATACGCACCCATCCAAAGCCCACATGCATAACCCTAACCCTAATACACCACTATAAAACACAACCTAAAACTGCACTCTAAACAGCCCCTCAAATAACCCAAAAAAATTGCACTTTAAAGTTGTCCAAAACAGCAGCAAAAACAATAAAAACAGCAGCCCAAAATAGAGAAAACAGCAGCCCAAAATAGCGAGGCGACGAAGGAAAGTGGTGAACCAGTGAACTGGAGGAGTTGCGGATCATTAACCATTCCGACGGCCACGTAAAGCACTTCCAAAAGGCGACATAAAAGGTAAGACCTGAGGGCACCCTTTATTACCTTTTATTTTGTAGTTTGGATGCGGCACGCTCGGTTGGACATGAAATTTGTCCTAACGGATGTACGAGGTCCTATATCAAAGATGACCAAATTCTTGGTCACATCTTTCTTAAACGTTCATTTATCTATTTATCGCACATTTATTTCATATTATTAGCTCTTTATCATTCCGCACGTTTCTTTCTTTGTTTATGTGTTGTTATATGCATTATCATACTTCATGTCCATTTTTATGATTGCATTGTGTTAACGTTTGAATGTTGCCTCTCGTGGTATATCGGATGGAAACCCAGACATAAATTCTGTAGCCTAATCCGAATGGACGGTAGTGCAGTCTGTACTTGGGATACAACTCCACGTACCGCTTGGGGAAACATTCCCGCATGTGTTTACTGCATTATAGATGCCACTTTCACCATCCCGTTAGAACGCGTTCCTGAACACTACTCGAACGCACACATTATGCCTCGCCCCCATTCGAACGCGTTTCCGAACACTACATGAAAGCTGGCATTCTGGACAGATTCCTTTATCACGTCTTACGCATTTTTGTATTCATTGTTTCACTATCTATTTTTATGTGTTTTTTTGTATTGTTAATCTAATGCGCATGGGCTAACTAGGGTGGATTAAAAGTCCTATATTCGAGGGAAATGCCTAAAGGCTACCTTTGCCACGATGTTCTGCCGCGCCAGACAAGGTACACTCGATTGAATGTGAAATATGTTCAATCGAGCATACAAGGTCCCATATTATTGCTTCATTTATTTTCTATGCATTGTTACTTGATGCGCATGGGCTAATTATGTTGGTTTAAAGGTCCTCTATTTGAGAAAAAAGTCTAAAAGGCTACCTTTACCACGATATTCTGATGCGCCTTTTATCATTCCGTTATTTATTTTTCGCATATTATATCTTTGTTTATTCATGTATTGTGATCTAGCACGCATGGGCTAACTAGGGTGGATTAAAGGTCCTCCATTCGAGGGAAATGCCTAAAGACTACCTTTACCATAATGTTTTGCCACGCCGGATGAAGTACACTCGATTGAATGTGAAATATGTTCAATCGGGCATGCAAGGTCCTACATTATGTATTTGTTTATCCATACATGTGTTTGTGTAATTTCAAATGCCATTTTGGTAATCTCGTTCAAACATGTTTTCGAACGCTACACGAATGTATGCATTTTGCCTCATTCCATTCGAATTCGTTTATGAACGCGACTCGAACGCGCATCTATTTTTGTTTTATCATACATCAGGTCTTACCCCGTTCGAACATGTTTCCGAATGCTACTCGAACATGCATCTATTTTTGTTTTATCATGCATCAGGTCTTACCCCGTTCGAATATGTTTCCGAACACTATACGAATGCGGACATTCTGTTTCATTTACGTTCGGACGCGTCTCAGAATGCTACACGAACGCGCATGCATTTTGTTTTACCGTGCATCAGGTCTTTTCTCGTTCGAATGCGTTCTCGAATGTTATACGAATGCGTACATTTTGTTTACCGTTCGAACGCATTCACGAACGCGACACGAACGCACACGTACTAGATAGTTTCTGTTATCATGTTTCATGCATATTTTCCTATTTGGTCATTCCTTTTGCATTACGTAATTAACCATATCATTATCGCCCCTCTTTTACTTTTATTTATATTTCCGCATTTATTTATTCGATATGTTCATGAGATTGCATGCTCGCTTTCATTATTAATGCCTTCATAGTTGTTATTAGTTACACTACTGCGCTCCATTGTTATGAATTGTGTGCTTGCCTGTATGTCGATTTACTTCTATGCATGCAGACTTAGATATAGGTTGTATGCAAACTTAGATATAGGTTGTATGGAAAAGGTTATCCTTGCGTATGTATGTTGCGTAGACTAGGTTATATTATCGCATAAATCCGTTCATTACAAGTTGCATAAATAAGGCACCATTCCAAACCCAACGGTTTGAGGTCTTCCCTTGCGAGGGGTGAGTGCAGCCTTAAATCATTTCCCAGTTCACACTGGGTGGCGACTCCATTTGATTTCTCCGGTTTAGTCCCCCGCAGGTTACTCCGTACTCCCGATGGGGCCGTGAGCCCGGGATAGCGTCGCCTACTTCTGTGTCCTACACATTTATTTTTACTTTCCTTGTTTGTCTGGCATCATCGGACTTGCTTGGATTTGTAGTAGTTGGCTTGCAGATATGTGCGCCCTCAGACACTCTGATGCTTTGATCGTTGGTGAGATTTTTTTGCATTCCAGATATTATTTCCAGGCTTTTAGATGATTACGGGCTTTATTCCTAAATCTCTGAATGGTTGCATGCTTTTATGATTATAGGTTTTGTTCCTAGTACTCTTAATGTTTGGAGACTTTATTCCCGACTTTGGGCTTTGTTCCTAATATTATGAATGGTCATAGGCTTTGTTCCCGACTTTGATAATTGTGAGCTTTGTTCTCGATAGTCAGAATAGTTACAAGCTTTATTTTTGACTTTGATGATTGTGGGCTTTGTTCCCGATACTCCTAATTATTGTGAGATGCCTTGATCTCTGATGTGATAGTTGGTGAACCCTCTGGTCTTTTGATGCCTCGATCGATTTGAGATGCTTTGATCTCTGCTTTCATAGTTATTAAATCCTCAGCCCTTCGATGACTCGATAGATTTGAGAAGTTTCAATCTCTGTTGTAATGATTGATAAACCTATATATCATTTGATGCCTTGATCAGTTTGAGATGCCTCGATCTTTTCTGGTATAGCTGTTTGACCCTCGGCCCTCTGATGCATCGATCAATTTGAGATGTCTTAATCTCTAATGTGATGATTGATAAACCCGCTGGTCCTCCAATATTCTTTTTTTGAGGTTCATGTTGCAAAGCATGAGTCAATGGCTACATCATCTTTGATGATGCAGTCATTACAGGGCATGTTCGGGCAGCCTTCGACGAGTGTAGCTAGGTGACCACGAACATGGAAACTCTTCTGAATAGTTTCCTACAGTTTAAAAATAATTATGTTATGAGTAAGTTGTCTTTTACTTTGACTAAACTACTAAATAAACTCACCTATCACGAGTCTGTGCGGGTGGATCCTCATAAACCTAATGGAGAGGAAAATATTGCTGAATCTTCTAAATCTACAAAGAAAAAGAAGAGGAAAAGCACTTGGAAAGCTAAGGCAGAGCCCATGAAGAAGAACACAAAAAGCTCCAAGGATGCCATGCCCAAAGGAAAGTGTTTCCATGACAACAAAGATGGGAATGTGAAAAGGAATTGTCCTAAATGCCTTACTGTGCTGAAAGAGATGAAGGTCATAAGTAATACAATTTATATGTCATAGAGTCTCTCTTAGTATAGGATGATAAATCCCCATGGATTGTTGATTCTAGAGCCATTAACTATGTTTGTTCCTCTTTGTAGCCAATTAATCCATGAAAGGACATTGATGAAGGTGAATACACCATGAGGGTCGGGACATAGGATGTCATTTCAGCAAGAGCAGTGTGAGTTTCTAGTTTAAACTTTTTAAATTAGTGGTTATTTATGTTTGAACAATGTGTTATAAATTTCTGGTTTTCACAAGAATTTGATTTCTGTTTCTAAACTTTTGGATGATGGTTTTTATGTTTCATTAAATAATAATTTGGTTATTATTTATAGAAATTAATAAATATATGCTCATGAAACTCTGAAAATAATCTATATGTGTTAATGACGTTAACTTATAATTCACTGCTCAACACTGAAATGTTTAAGGTTTAAAAACCTTAAAAAAAGGAAAAAGATTTCTCAGTATGACACATATATGTGGCATATTAGACTTGAGCATAGTAGCCTTAACTAGATAGATATGTGGATTAAGAATGGAGCTTTAAACTAATTAATACTTGGAACTTTACCAATCTATGAAACCTATCTAGAAGAAAAGATGACCAAGAGACATTTTACTGGAAAAGGTATAAGAGCCAGTTAACCACTAGAGCTAATACATTCAAACGTTTTTGGACCGATGAATGTAAAAGTCCGATGGGGTTATGAATACTTTGTCATATTTATTGACGATTATTCTAGATATGGGTACGTTTACCTAATATAGCATAAGTCTACTCTTAAGGTTGAGAACCAATTAGGTAAACGATCAAAACTATACGATCGAATCGTGGAGGAGAATATCTTGATAGAGATTTCGAGGAATTCTTATTTGAGCATGTGATAGTATCCCAACTCACAACACCTAGAACACCACATCAAAATGGTTTTGCAGAAAGAAGACAACAATGTACATCCTTAATGTAGTTTCATCTTAGTCTTTTCCTAAGACTCCCTTAGAATTATGGAGTTGTCGTAAAGTTAGTTTATGGCATTTCCACATATGGGGTGTCCGACACATGTGCTGAAGAATAAGACTACAAATTTAGAGCCATGTTCTAGGTGTGCCTATTTTTATGCTGTCCTAAGGAGACTACGGGTGGGTTCTTTTATATTCTAGAAGAAAACAAAGTATTTGTGTCGACAGACGCTACATTTCTTAAGAAGGACTATATGAGGGAGTTCAAATCTTGAAGTAAAGTGTTACCCGAGAAGTTAATTGTTGGTTCAACCACCTCACCATCGTCAATAACATAGTACATTCGATAATCGAGCGTCAGATGCAAGTATGTCAGAATAATTTGCCACCTAGACACATTGGGAGGGTCTTACAGCAACATGATCACCATCTAGGAGTTGGAGAGGCACAAGTTCTCGCATATAGTGATGGTGTAGATCATCCACTGACCTATCGTAGTGCAATTGATTATTTTGATAAAGAAGAATAACTCAAAGCCATGATCCTCAAGATGAAGTCTATGTATGTTAGACATTATGACCCATAGCGTCACTGTTTTGTAAATGATATTGTATTATTGTACAAAATCAACAATGTGATAATGAAATTGCCTTTTGCTGTTTTGTAAAATTATTTACTTTGATATATTAATGGCAAAAGTCCATATGATTAGTTCCGTATTGAGATGATATGAGACAGTATCAATATAAAAGGTTTAATCATTAAATATCCCTAGTCGGAGTATTATCGAGATCGGACATCGATAATGCGGAATAGACTAGTATTGCACTTGTGCGAGTTTTGATGGCACAACGACATAGTTCTCATATATTTAAGTATTGGATACTTATGCAAGTGCGATAGGAGGTTGTGTTTTGCCGATGGTACGGAAAACAGCTTCGCTCTGGACAGACCCCGCGGAATCCCATTGGTAGTATGTCTGCGTGTCTATGGAAGGCCGCATCAGGGTAGGTGTATATGGTCTTAACCTGAGACTTGCATCGCTAGTACTTGCGACAATCGGTAAACTTTGGTTTGGGTGGTTCGGGGCTTTAACGGTTCTGTGTACGCCTCTTCTGGGTTTATCGAGAATCGTAGTGTACTGGATGTGATGTCAAGATGGAAGTATCACTTCAGACATATGGAGATGATGATCACGCAGGATACAGAACTAGTACTCTATAAAAAGTTGCAACCGTCGGGACAATATGACCAGGTCAGGATTGTCCGATTTAAAGAGACTAGTGTTGATATCCGATATAATGTTTCGTACGGGGCAGACACATTTCCAGCCCCAGGCCTAACAAGTGATCATCCGATACTGGATCGATGTACGCGATACTACGGTATACTACGCTTGATAAAGATCAATATTCCAGTAAGAATATTTCTGGAGAATTGGGTAGGCATGGCGCTTTGCTAGAAGCCAACCTTGTCTTGTAAATCGGTAAAAACGTAGTACGAGGTACGTACGTGTTCGGATTATCCGACGACCGTATTTACTGCCAACATATCCGGAGATCTCTTGGGTCGCTTCCTGAAGATTCACCTATGATGTTTGATTCGAACTTTATTAATCTTGGATTAATTACGGAGAAACTTTATCTTGGATAAAATGCCTTATTAGGAGAGAGAGAACGATTAATTTGGAATTAATCGATAAAATAATATATTCGATATATTATTAAACGAAATTAGATTTCGACGCGGAATTAAAATCGGATTTTAATTCGGGCAAACGAATTAATTTAGAATTAATTCGTTAGCGATCTGAATAGTAATTTCGCTAGGCGTAATTATTTAATTCTCGTCGCGACGGAAATGCGTTAATTCGGAATTAGCGAAATCGAGCCCGAAAGTGTTTGCGGACACATTCGTATTTTGAAACGGGTGGGATCCGCAAATCACATCGCGAAATCTCATTACATGACACGACTAGTTGATGGATGTATCTAGTCACCTTTATGGGATGATACATTGACTCTATTCTCAATGTAAGATGATGATGCCATTTAATGAATTTTTGGAGGGAAAAGATTCACGGTTTTTGAAGAGTTTTTATCTAAAAAATTCATTTTGGTATCATATACATCATTATTGCTTTTCTTTTCTTGACTCACGGTTTTTGAAACAAAAGGAGAACAAGAAAATTGAAAAGTCACACACTCTCTCTCCTTCTTCCACGCACGCCGTGAGCTTCATCCATGGCAGAAAAATTGTTTTTCATTTCTCCATTTTGCTAGCACAACAAGGGATCAAAGGAGGTGATAGGGAAACATCCTTGGAGCTTGGAGTACTAGAAGATTTGAAGCTTCTCACACTGTTGTTCTTGGCCGAACAGCCACAAAAGACTTGAAGCTTCTCTCATTCTTGTTCTTGGCCGCAAAACACCCACCTTGGAGGCTCAAGGATCCTCTTCACCATTTTCGTCACAAAGCTTAGTAAGTTGATTCCGCCATGCTTCAAGCTTTGCATGTATGATATATGTATTTCTATGGCTTATTCTTTCTTTGGGACTAATTATAGAAACCAACAATGGTATCATGGAGCCATGTTTAAGCATGAAATACATTAGGGTTAATTTGGGGAAAATTGATTGAAGCATGTTCTTGTGAAATTTGTTGCTAAAGTATGCTTATATGTATGTTATATGATATATTACATGATCATTTTAAGAAAAATGCATTGGATGATTTTTCCCCAAAATGATTGCTTTGGCCGAATGTGAGGTACTTCCACTGGGTTGTATTTTTTGCATGCACAAGTTCATTAGATGACTTAAGTATGCTTATATGTATGTTATATGATGTAATACATGATCAATTTTGAGAAAAATGCATTGGATGATTTTTTTCCCAAAGTTGTTGCTTGACCGAATGTGGAGGTGTCCACTGTTTGGAATTTTTCATGCACAAGTTTATTAGATGACTTAAGCATGATTATATGTATGATATATGATGTAATACATTATCAATTTTGAGAAAAATGCATTGGATGAGTTTTTCCCCAAAATTGTTGCTTGACCGAAAATGGAGGTCCTTGCACTGAATGTAATTTTCTGTTTGCAGTTCATTAGATGACTTAAAACGTATACGGGATTTAGATTAGTGATTCAATTGGATTGAAAAACAAATCGAACGCAAAAATCCCTCTTGCCGAATGCAATATGGCATGTTAAAGGACTTGATTTTTTGTTCAAATAAATGTTGGACATATGTTTTGAACAAGTGATGATTAATAAATTAAATTGATGTTTTTGAAATATTTGGTTTAATGAATTAATCATGGATTTACACTTTAATTATTGAATTTTAAAATTTGGAATATTAAAATTTAATTAAATGGGCTTTAATGTTAATTGGGCCTTATGGGCTTGAAATTGATTTTATGGCATTTAGGGTGATTCCTTATTTGGGCTTGGTAATTGGGTTTGACCCACATTGACCAAAGCCCAAGCCTTGATAAATCATTGAAAGCCCATCGGACTTTAATTAAACAAACATTGGATGTTGGTTGGGCTTGGAGACCCCATTAGAATTAGATTTAGAATCTAAGTCTTTAAAAGCACATTAAAAGTGTAAACATTTAATTTGGAATTAAAAAATTGAATTAGTATTGAATACGACTTAAATTGGATTTAACGGGTAGTTCGATATAATCATGAATTCGTACTTATGTATATTCTCAAACGAGTTGGACTCGCGCAAAATCAAGCGTTGTTTGAACATTGGCTGATCACTTACCCAAAGACTAATTAATTGGATTTGATTGGTTGTATAGCATGTATTGAATGAATATATTTGTATGTGAGATAATGAATTGTTGGAAATCTAATAACCATATCCCAAGATCAAAAACCAAGCAAGATATATATAAGAATGAATTAGATTGAAGTAATGGCGGAAACAATACTC
>SKCR01041116.1:0-15845 GCA_019454045.1 Zanthoxylum bungeanum
CGAAGTCTGTTGAACAGACTCCATATGAGATATGGACAGGAAGGAAACCAGTTTCTCTTTCTGAAGTGGGGATGCTGGGCATATGGTTAAACGTTTGGAAGGTACCAAACTTGAACCCAATCTGATAAATGCCTTTTCGTAGGATATCCTAGGGAAACCAAATGATATTACTTCTATCACCCACAAGAGAACAAAGTATTTGTTGCTCTACAAGCATTTTTCCGTGAGAAGGATTTTATAAATGCAGTGGTAAGTGGGAGGAAGGTAGAACTCGATGAAGATCGTAGTGATACTGTTCCTGGCAATGAATCAACGACGGAACAAGAACAGACCGTCGGATGAGTCTGTACCACAAAAACTTCACATACACAAGTACCACCCGCGGTCGAGAGAGTCAGAATAGTACCTGAGGTATGGGTTCCTGATCTCACCTCATGTAGATATTAATCTTATTGAGGATAATGAGCCGGCTACGTATGAGGAAGCGATACAAAATATCGATTCCGCTTTATGGCAAGAAGCCATGAAGTCCGAGATGGATTCCATGTACGCCAACCAAGTTTGGACACTGGTTGATTCACCAGAAGGCGTAAAGCCTATTGGATGCAGATGGATCTTCAAGAAGAAAACCGACATGGATGGCAACGTACAAACGTACAAAGCTAGGCTTGTAGCGAAGGGGTATCATCAACAATATGGTATTGATTATGACGAACCTTCTCACCCGTTGCCATGATTAAATCCATTCGGATAATGCTTGCAATAGCTGCATATTTCGATTACGAGATATGGCAGATGGACGTTAAAAACCGCTTTCCTTAACGTAAACCTTTTGGAGGATGTGTTATAAGAAGGTTAGTGGGAGAACACTTACTTTTATGTCCTTTATGTCGACGACGTATTGCTTATAGGCAATGACATTCCCATGCTAACGTCGGTGAAAGATTGGCTTTCATTAAAATTCTCCATGAAAGATCTGGGAGAAGCAGCCTTTATTCTTGGAATAAAGATCTACCGGGATAGATCTAGAAAAGCTGCTTGGACTCTCCCAGAGTACATACATTGATAACGTGTTGAAGCGATTCAACATGGAACAATCCAAGAGGGGATTGGTTCCAATGGTACGTGGTACCTCTCTGTCTAAGGACATGTGTCCTAAGACTCAGGAAGAGAGAGACAACATGAGTCGGATACCGTTCGCCTCGGCAGTCGGATCGATCATGTATGCCATGATATGTACACGACCTGATGTCTCATATGCTTTGAGCATGTGCAGTCGCTATCAGGCCGATCCAGGTGAAGGTCACTGGATAGCAGTTAAGAATATCCTTAATATCCTTAAGTATCTTAAACGAACTAGGATGCTTTCTTAATTTATGGAGGTGAAGAACTTGCGGTATCTGGGTATACCGATGCAAGTTTCCAAACCGACAAGGATGACTACAAGTCGCAATCCGGGTACATTTTTTGTTTGAATAACGGAGCAGTGAGCTGGAAATCTTCCAAACAAGATACTGTTGCCGATTCAACAACAGAAGCGGAGTACATCGCTGCATCTGAAGCAGCAAAGGAGGCAGTTTGGATCCGAAAGTTCCTAATCGGATTAGGAGTAGTTTCCGTTAGCAGCTGAGCCCCGTTCCATTGTATTGTGACAATAACGGGGCTATAGCACAGGCTAAGGAACCAAGGTCTCATCAACGGTCCAAGCATGTTCTTCGACGTTACCATCTGATTCGGGAGATTATACATCGTGGCGATGTAAAGGTCGAGAAGGTCACATCAGATGACAACATTGCAGATCCGCTGACGAAGGCTGTTC
Organism: Zanthoxylum bungeanum; assembly: GCA_019454045.1. Classification (NCBI taxonomy): domain Eukaryota; kingdom Viridiplantae; phylum Streptophyta; class Magnoliopsida; order Sapindales; family Rutaceae; genus Zanthoxylum; species Zanthoxylum bungeanum. The sequence goes on from SKCR01041116.1 coordinate 1,820, forward strand.
TTCAGCAAGTTTTTGAACGACACATACATAGTTCGGGTATTAGATGCTTGAGTGACTGGCTATAGGCCAAGTGGGAGATTGTTAGACATTATGTCCCATAGCGTCACTGTTTGTAAATGATATTGTATTATTGTACAAAATTAACTATGTGATAATGAAATTGCCTTTTGCCGTTTTGTAATATTATTTACTTTGATATATAAATGGCGAAAGTCCATATGATTAATAATACCGATTGAGATGATATGAGACAGTATCAATCCATAAAGGTTTAATCATTAAATATCCCTAGTCGGAGTATTATCGAGATCGGACATCGATAATGCGGAATAGACTAGTATTGCGATTGTGCACGTTGTGAGGGCACAACGGCATAGTTCTCATATATTTAAGTATTGGATACTTATGCAAGTGCGATAGGAGGTTGTGTTTTAACCGATGGTACGGAAAACAGCTTCGCTCTGGATAGACCCCGCGGAATCCCATTGGTAGTATGTATGCGTGTCTATGGGAGGCCGCATCAGGGTAGGTGTATATGGTCTTCTTAACCTGAGACTTACATCGCTAGTACTTGCGACAATCGGTAAACTTTGGTTTTGGTGTTGGGGACCTTAACCGGTTCTGTGTACACCTCTTCTGGGTTTATCGAGAATCGTAATGTACTGAATGTGATGTCGAGATGGAAGTATCACTTCAGACATATGGAGGTGATGATCACGCAGGACACAGAACTAGTACTCTATAAAAGGTTGCAACCGTCGGGACAATATGACCAGGTCAGGATTGTCCGATTTAAAGAGACTAGTTGCTTGATGTCCGATATATGTTTCGTACGGGGCAGACACATTTCCAGCCCCAGACCTAACATGTGATCATCTGATACTGGTTCGATATACGCAATACTACGGTATACTACGCTTGATATAGATCTTATATTCCTATAAGAATATTTCTGGAGAATTGGGTAGGCATGGCGCTTTGCTAGAAGCCAACCTTGTCTTGTGAATCGGTAAAAATGTAGTACGAGGTACGTACGTGTTCGGATAATCCGACGACCGTATTTACTGCCAACATATCCGGAGATCTCTTGGGTCGCTTCCCGAAGATTCACCAAAGACGTATGATTCAAACTCAATTAATCTTCGATTAATTACGGAGAGACTTTATCTTGGATAAAGTACTATACAAAGAGAGAGAACGATTAATTTGGAATTAATCGTAAAATTATTATATTCGATATAATATTCGAAATTCGATTTCGACGTGAAATTAAAATTAGATTTTAATTCGGGCAAACGAGTTAATTTAGAATTAATTCGTTAGCGACGTAAATAATAATTTCGCTAGGCGCAATTATTTATTTAAATTCGATTTAATTAACGTCGCGACGTAAGTTCGGTATTTCGGAAATATCGAACCCGAACGCGTGAGTGTGCGTGGGCCCACTTTCATTTGGAAACGTGTGGGGCCCACATGACAAATGTCATTTTATGCATTATTTAATTGTTAATACATTGCATGGTGATAGTGTACAATACACTCAATGGTTTTGCATGGAGTTTGAGTGTTTGACACTCTAAGCCATTGCATGATTTGTGTCATAAGTTTATTATTAATTTAATAAATATTATGGCATAAATATAAATTGATTTTTTGTATCAAAAATCATTCAACTACTCTCTCTCTCACATTGCCGAAACTACATGCAGTTTTGGGTTCTCCATTTCTTCATTTTGTGGCAAGATTTGAAGAAGTTGTGCATTCAAAATCACAACAAAGGCTAGCACCTTCAAGGGGTCATACAAAGGTGTTATGGGAAACTAATCCTTGAGCTTGGGAGGATCAAACAAAGCTTGGAGCTGCACTTTCCACCTTGGCCGAATTCATCACTGCACAAAGGAGAAGTTTTCATTTCATCAACGCATCCGCATTCCGATTTTTGTGAGTATGATTCCGCCATACTTCAATATTGTTCATTCATTTATATATATTTTGTTTGCTCTTGTTGATCTTGGGGCTTGGTTATTTTTTCCAACAGTTACTCCTTGATTGGGCTTTGGTTGCCGAAGCCCACGCCTTAAAGAAATTAATTAAAGCCCATTAGACTTGAATTGAATTGACGTTGGACGTTAATCGGGCTTTGAGTCCCGACGCGATTAAATTTGGAATTTAAGTCGTTAAAGGTTTATTAAATAAAGTGTAACATTTAATTTGGAATTGAATAGAGAATTAGTATTAAATACATGTTGAATTGGATTTAATGATGTAGTTTAATTTAATTCAAGAATTCGTACTTTGAGTACTTATTCGCAAAAACGAGTTTGACTCGAGCAAAAATCAAATCGTTGTTTGAACATTGGATGATCACATAATTATCAGATTAATTAATTGATTAGATTGATTGATAGCATGCTTATGTATGAATACGTGGTTGTGATGAATGAATAATGTATATCGGATGGATATTAGTCGGGTGGGGCAATTTTGGAAATTGTTGTAATAAATTCGATTTATTAAATTGGACCTGCGTGTCCAGCCTTATCACCTTTATTCTCTTTGTATTCTCTTCTCACCTATTCCCCTCAATGTAAATGAGGTTTCTTTAGAAGTGTAGTGTAACGGGTAGAAGTAATACAAGTGCTAGCTTGAGTGAGAAAGGGAGAGATTTGATCTAGGATCAATGTAAAGTATCCATCCGCATATCATTATTATTTATTTTCATACTCGCTTTATTATGTATTTAGAATGCATGTTTAAGGGTGTATGATGATGATACCTTAACAAAGATAATGAAATTGGTAGCCAATTTGCACGTGAAAAGCCCTCATCAAATATCATGCGTCTTTTCCTTCCATTGAGTGATTCTTGCTCAAGATCCTAGATTGGCATGGGTTGTTGGCCAAAGTCAAGCCCTTGTCCATCGAAGATGTGTTTGAATCACGAAGCTTTGTTCCATATTGGTGTCTTGTCCAAGTTGTGGTTTGTTGGCCAAAGTCAAGACCACTTCTTGTCCATCGACATTGATTACGAAGATTCCATGGTCAATGGGTCCGCGCTTGACTGGGATCATCAGGTTTGTTGTGCCAAAGCCAAGGCCTAGTTGATTCAGAGGAAAAAGGTTAGGCTATATATTGGATATATAGGCATATATAAGATATATGTTTCGGACTTGGATGTCCACCTACCGGATCTAGGAATTGGATTAGATCCAATTGATCTTAGAGATCTACCTAGTTAATTATCATACATTTGTTGGCCAAAGTCAAGATGAATTGTGATAGTAAACCCGGAAGGAGAAACCCTACCTATAGCCAAAAGGATGACATTCGGTGTAACCAACAACATGGCCAAATATGAAGCATGTGTCTTTAGACTGAAAGCACTAATAGCCCTAGGAGTTAGGGACATAGAAGTTTACGGAGACTCGATGTTGGTAGTTCGACAGATGCGAAGGGAATGGGAATTGAAGGAAGATTGGTTGAGACCCTACCTACTCCATCTCATGAAGTTGGAACAGGCTATCCCCGACTGTAAATTCCAGCACTTTCCATGAGAAGAGAACCAAATGGAGGACGCATTAGCCACCAAAGGTGCAACTTGGGAAAACCCAGAAAAACTGATAATGAGACCCATTGTGCTGACAACAGCTAGCAGACCCAGTTATGAGATAGATAGAATCTTGAAGTAGAAGTCGATGATGGGAAGTCGTGGTACTACGACATTCTGCAGTATCTAGAATGTGGAGAATTCCCATAAGGAGCCGGCAAGAATGATAGAATATCCATTCAGAAATTGGCTTCCCAGTATGTGAGTTTGAGGGGAGAGATATATAAGAGACAAGCCAATGGCATCCAGCTGAAATGTTTAAGAAAAGAAGAGGCTTAGAAGGTGATGGAAGAGGTGCACGCTGGAGTATATGGACCGCACATGAATGGATTGAATTTGTCTCGTAAGATAGTGAGATAGGGATTTTACCGGTCGACCATGGAAGCTGACTGCGCAAAGCTGGTGAAGCACTGTCACGATTGCCAGGCACACGGCAACTTGAACCATCTACCGACTACGAAATTGCATAGACTGTCAGAACCTTGGCCATTCTCAGCGTGGGGTATTGACTTGAATGAAGAAATCAGGCCACATGCACCAAATGGACACCGCTTTATAGTAGTGGCGGTAGATTATTTTTCGAAGTGGGTGGAAGCCGAGTCATTCCGTAATGTTAAGGCAAAGTAGATGGCCAAGTTTATAGCCCGTAACATAGTATGTCGATATATAATGCCACATCATATAGTGATGGATAATGGAGTCCAATTTTAGGGAGAAACGAATGAGATGTTGCAGAAGTACGGGATAGGGCATCACATGTCATCACCATACAGGTCACATGCTAATGGGGCGGTGGAAGCTGCCAACAAAACCATAAAGAAAATACTAGCTAAGATGACGAAAAGTTATAAAGATTGGGCTTACAAACTGTCGTATTCCCTATGGGGGTATAGAACTTCGGTAAGAACAAGAATGAAAGCCACACCCTATGTTTTGGTTTACGGGATGGAGGCAGGGTTACCAATGGAAAAAGAGATACAATCAATACGGGTACTAGCAGAGGCAGGATTTCTTGAGCAGGAATGGGCCTCGCAGAGGTTCGAACAGCTAGCATTATTGGATGAGAAAAGGATAAAAGCCTTTTACCGCATGCAGCTATACAAGAAAAGGTTAGCCCGAGCGTTCAACAAGAAGGTGCGTCCCACCAAGATCAGAGAAGGTGATCTAGTGCTCAAGCAGTCGAAGCCACTGATAATAGACCCAAGGGAAAAGTTCAGGCCCAATTGGAAAGGGCTTTACCTAGTCAAGAAGGTGATGGGGAATGGGGCAGTGAGACTGTCAGATTTGGAAGGGAACGAGTTCACCGAGCTCATCAACGTGGACAAGCTGAAACAAAACTTTGCATAAAAAATAAAAATAAAAATAAAAATAAAAAGAGAGAGAAATGCTCGTTGGGTTGAAAATCCGCAAATGACAGCCTAAGCGAAATATAGAGCATGTGTGAGCAAGAAAATGGGTAATTGTAAAATCTGTGAGGAATAGTTAGTGATAGAGGTATCCTTGCAACGCAGTTCATTATTTCCTACATATGTACTAAAAAGTAATGCAAACGCCTTTAGTGAAACAAATGTTGAAGATGTTCATAAATTGCATAAATCCCAGCTAACCGGGAAAAATTAGAGTCAGATAATTATAAATCACATCTTTTGTTTCTTTGATGCTGGACCAAGGTCAGGAGATCTGGGAGAAGAACTCCGAGAATGGAGAGGAATAGAGCAACCACGGGAATGAGGACGAGTAACTCCAAGAATGGAAAAGCAACTTTAAGAATGGAGAGGAATAGAGTAACCTCGGGAATGAGGACAAGCAAAGAGCCTCGAGAATGAGGACAAATCTGGAAAAAAAATAAAAAAAATTTAGCTTGCTCTGTTGAAAACATGAAAAGGTGACTTAGGCATGATAGAGCAATCCGCTAAGTTGAAAATCTGAAAGGACAGCTTAGGCAAAAGCTAGAACGAACCTGCAAAACAAATGGACTCCCAAGAAACTGGCTTTCAGGATGGTGCTTTATCCTCTCTAAACCATGAAGCGTCTCGGCCAAGATAACAGGGGAAGGATCATGACCACATCGGAATAAATGATAGTCACCTCCCGTACTATCACAACCCACTAAGAGGTATTGGGCCAAAATACTGAATAAGACTACACCCATCCAGGGACGGGACCCTACCTCCACCCCGGAAGATACGTGTAAAAGGACTTGCAACTCAATGGACGAAGCATAAGGCAATATCTTTTCTGCATCCTCAGGACAACAAATGAAAGCTTGGGAATCGGAAGACTTGATTTTCAATATCCGAGAAGGGTAGTAAGAGAAAAATGCAAGCCGAGAATGGCAGCAAACTCTTCTGGGAGAGGGCATGCTTCCAAATTAGGGAATCGAAATACATGATGCCGCTTTTAAAAAGGTGTAATCCACCTTGACCTGGTGCAGGTAGCGAAGAGTAGAAAATTGAGCCAGGTCTAGGGATGACCAGTCTACCATCCCACGAATAAGGGACACAACGGGACCTTGAGCCATGGAGAATTGAGCAATCACCGAAGGAGAATTGGCTTAAGGAAACTATAAGCAGGCCAAGGGGGCGACCAAATCTTTTTGTAAGAAAAGGGACACCAAAGGCCAAAAGGTTTCCTAAAGGGGAGAAGAAAACCCTCTAGTGTAAGGAAGGCCTTGTTGGTTTCTGTTAAGGTCCCAATATCATAAACAAGCATGAAATATGTGTGAATACTAATCAACGAAGTTTCGGAATACTTACATCGATCGGTTGAGCGACGCGGCAAGCAACAAAACTTTATTTTCTGCCTGGCAGTGGACTCGGCAGTGGCAATGCAACCAGTCCCCATTTTCGGCTTTTGAGTATCTTCATCAAGCTCCAAGCTTGTGATTTGATTCCCGGATCATGGGTGGACTTCCCTATCACCTTCGCATGTCTCTCGGAGTGCTCGCTCTCTTGATTTTTGCCACAAAAACCAAGCACTTTGCTTCCCATTTGCTTATTGACTCACGGCAGTTCACTGCCAAGACAGAAGAAAAATAGCCCTCTTTGGGCGTGAGATGAGAGAAGAGAGGAGGAGAGAAAATTGTGTTGAATTGGTTGGAAAAGTGTATCTAATACACTTATATATTTTCCAAAAAATAAATAAGTGATTTACCACTTTTTGGGTTCCAAAAAGTCAAGTGGTAAAGCTTTCCAACAACTCCAACAACTACCATCAATCAATCAATGACCACATCACTCAAAGTGACATGATTTGACGCTTGATGTGACGCTAGATGCGACTAGCGATTTGATGCTTGATTTAACTTGTGTGCCGCACTCGAATTCGAAATGCGAATGTGCTCGCAAATAATCTCGGGCTCGGGTTCGCTAATTCCAAATTAACGAATTTGTCGTTGCGACGTAATTAAATGATTATGCCTAGCGAAATCACTATTCACGTCGCTAACGAATTAATTCTAAATTAATTCATTCGCCCGAATTAAAATCTAATTTTAATTCCGAGTCGAAATCTAATTTCGTTTAATATATCTAATATATTAATTTATCGATTAATTCGAAATTAATTGTTCTCTCTCTTTAAATGATATTTTATCCCAGATAAAATATCTCCGCAATTAATCCCAGATTAATTTTCTCTCTAATTTAATTAATCCCAGATTAATTAAAAGTGCGAGTCATACATCATCGGTGAATCTTCGGGAAGTGACCCATGAGATCCCCGGACATGACCTTGTCATTTTATCCCGATGACTGCAGTACTTAAGAGTACTAGTACCGTATCCTACGTGACCATCATCTTCATATGACTGGAGTGACACTTCCGTCTTGACATCACACCCAACACACTACGATTCTCAATAAACCCAGCATTGGTGTACACAGAACTTGTTAAAGCCCTGGACGACCGCAACCAAAGTATATTGATTGTCGTAAGTATTAGCGGTGCAAGTCTCAGGTTAAGACCAAATTCACCTACCCTGATTTCGGACTTCCATAGACACATAGTCATACTACCAATGGAATTCCGATGGGGTCTATCCAGAGCGAAGCTGTTTCCCGTACCATCGATAAAACACAACCTCCTATTACACTTGCATGAGTATCCTATACCCAAATATATGAGAACTATGTCGTTGTGCCCTCACAACGCGCACAAGTGTAATACTAGTCTTTTACGTATTTATCGATCTCCAATCTCGATAATACTCTAACTAGGGATATTTAATGATTTATCCTTCGTGGACTGATATTGTCTCATATCATTCTCCGTCCAGGAACAAATTATAGGGACCTCCTATCATTTATACATCTAGGTGATCTAATCACAAATGATAAGAGTGCAATCTCATTTGTCACATAGTTAATTTGTACAACAACACCATGATCTGTACAAATAGTGACGCTATGGGTCATAATTGTCCAACAGGCCTAACCAAAGGGACACCAAAGGCCAAAAGGTTTCCTAAAGGGGAGAAGAAAACCCTCTAGCGTAAGGAAGGCCTAACCAATGATGACATCAAGCCAATATGACAAAGAAACACCATCAGAATAGGGAATGAATCTATGCATACATGTCACATACACACAATTTTTGTTTTGTGTTCACAGGCTTCGAAGAAAAAGAAAAAGCGGCGAGGACGAGCAACTCCAAGGATGGAGAGGAACCTCGAGAATGAGGACGAGCAGCTCCAAGAATGGAAAATCAAATCTAAGAATGGAGAACCACCTCGGGAATGAGGACGAAGAACTCCGGGAATAGAGGACTTCAAACATAGAACAACCTCGGGAGTGAGGATGAAGAACTCTGGAAAGGGAGAACTTTAGGAATAGAACAACCTCAGGAATGAGATCAAAGAGCCTCGAGAATGAGGACAGATCAGGGGTTCAAGTGTCTCACCACCATCAGTTCGACAGTTAAGGAATGAACCCTAGTGTCGAGGCCCAATTATCAACAGTTTTGGGAATTAATCCCAGAGGTTGAAGCACCTCATCATCATGGAAAAAACTCCCCAGTGGATCAAAAAGTCACGCATGTGGACCAAAACGCCAACTCCCATCATGGTTTGGGAAGGAATCGCAGGAGTCGAAGCGCCTCACCGTCAGTTCGGGAATGAATCCCTGAGATCGAAGCATCTCACACCCAGCATGGTTCGGGAATGAATCCTAGAGGTCGAAGCACCTCTCCATCAACTCAACTCAGTTCGGGAATGAATCTCAGAGATATAAGCATCTCACACCCAGCATGGTTCGGGAATGAATACTAGGGGTTGAAGAACCTCACCATCAACCCAACTCAGATCGGGAATGAATCAATGAGATCGAAGTATCTCACACCCGGCATAGTTTAGGAATGAATCCCAGGGGTCGAAGCACATCGCCATCAAATCAACTCAGTTTGGGAATGAATCCCAAAGATCGAAGCATCTCAAACCCAGCATGGTTCGGGAATGAATCCTAGGGGTCGAAGAACCTCACCATCAACCCAACTCAGTTCAGGAATGAATCCCATAGATTGAAGCATCTCACACCCAGTACAGTTCGGGAATGAATCCCAGAGATCAAAGCATCTCAAATCCAGTACAATCGAGAATGAATCCCAGTGGTCGAAGCACTTCACCATCAACTCAACACAGTTCGGGAGTGAATACCAGAGATTGAAGCAACTCACACCTAGCAAGGTTCGGGAATGAATCCCAAGGGTTGAAGCACCTAACCATCAACTCAACTCAGTTCAGGAATGAATCCCAAAGATCAAAGCATCTCACACCCAGTTCAGTTCAGGAATGAATCCCAGAGATCGAAGCATCTCGCACCCAGTATGGCTCAGGAATGAATCCAAGAGGTCGAAACACCTCACAAAAATAGTGAAAATTAGGTAAGTTCGGCAACGGCTAACGAACCAGGTAAGTAAAAATGCATGCATGACTTTGATAGGGTTGTCACTGTCACACACTGAAAAAGCCCCATCAAAGTGGGGGCGACTATAGTAATTGCATTTTTACATGAGCCCGATGATGAGCCTCGTGTGGAGGCACTACCTGAAAAGTTATGGAAGTTGCAAAAAACAAATGTCGGAAGGAAAGAAAACCTCCAAAATTATACCTTCATTGGATTCGGACTCACTAGCCAGCCTCAGATTCGCTCAGTCAGCCGTTGTTTCAAACCTTCGCTTCGGACCTCCCATGCATGTCATCCACGTGGCCCATGACCCACCATACAATCGGCCCATGAACCTATGCAATCCATCCACACGCCCAAATCCCTTCATCAACACTTTCCAATTTAATGAGATTTGAGATCCCATCCTTACCAATTCAACAAGATTTGAGATATCCTCATCACCAAATTCATGAGATTTTATTCCTAAAATAAACTGATAATATATCTCCAAAATTTCCATGATTTGTTTCCCTATTTGGAGATCCCTTCAAATCATTAAAAAAAATGGACCAAATCATCAAAGTGAGGAGGCTTGGACAACAAACAACAAGAGAACCCTAGGCGTGAAACAGAAGGAAGCAATCGCCGAAAAAACCCTAGGACCGAAACAAGAACAAGTAGTGTGAAAAAAAAATCAGAAAAAAACAACAAAACACCGAAGGAAAATAACAACAAACCGATAGAGAAGACAACCAGCATACCACTAAAAAATAGTGCCAAAAACAACCAAAAATAGTGCCAAAACAACCAAAATATTATGCCAAAAACAAAAGAAAACAATAACCAAAAATAAGAAAACAGAGATCAGCAATCCAAAAATAGAAAACATCCTCAAAAACAACCAAAAACAGCCCCAAAAGCAACCATAAAATAGCAAAACAGCAACCAGAAACAGCAAAACAGTGAACCAGAAACAACAAATAGCGAACCAGAAACAGCAAATAGTAAACCAGAAATAGCAAACAGCGAACAGCAAATAGCGTACCAGCAGTCTGAAACAGCAAACAGCGAACCAACTTTGATCCTTCCGGCGACGGCTTAATGCACTTCCGATAAAGCAAATTAAAAGGTAAGACTTGATGGCATCCTTACCACATTTATTTTTATAGTTTCGGGCGCTGCATTTCTGGCTGGACGTGAAATACATCCAACCGGGTATGCGAGTCCTAAATCAAAAATAGCCAAATCTCTGGCCACATTTCTTTCTTCGGCATTTTGTTTTTTTTTTTTTTTTATCTATTTAGTGTTATCTTTTTTATCTATTTATTTTCTTTTCTGTTATTTTATTTCGCCTTTATTTTATTTACGTTTGCTCATGTTGATGATTATCCGTATATGCATTATTATGTTATTTCGCATCTATTTTTATGTCTGTTACATTACTTAATGATTATATGCGTTATCTCTTGCGGTATATCGGATGGAAACCCATACGTAAATTTCGTAGCCGAATTCGAAAGAACGGTAGTGCGGTTTGTACTTGGAACAACACTACGTGCCACTCGGGAAATACTCATATATGTGTTATTACCCCCCCCCTTTTGTTTGCTATTTATTTATTGACGTTTTTCCTGCTTTTGATTGTTTATTATAATTTTCATTATCGCATCTCGTATTTCTTAATTTAATGTGCTTTTGGAACTCCGTTATTGTGATTATTATTTTGTTTGGGTGTGTTATTACATTTTTATTCGCTTTTATGCATGAATTGCATTAAGACTTGGCTATACCATTGTGTGAACCCGTCCATTATACTGGCATAAGTAAGGGACCATTTTGAACCCAACAGTTTGAGGTCTTCCCTTGCGAGGGGTGAGTGTGGCCTTAAATCTTTCCTAGTTCACACTGGGTGGCGACTGCTTTTATATTCTCCGATTTAGTCCTCCACGGGCTAATCCATACTCTCTACGGGCTACGAGCCCAACATTTTCGTGGTCTCCGAGCATCATAGCATAGCATTAAATCCCACTTCGCTCCTACAATTCCTTTTTCGAAAGAGATGTTGACTAGAATCTAATCAATCTATGCATTATATGATGGTGGCATAATGAATACTATATTGAGTACGATAAGTGATATCAATTTAATCGTAATTGTTACTAGTTATTTTGATATTCTCTAGACCATGAGATGTTTCTTGAAACATTTTCTTTATTATCTATGAGATATTAAGAACGAGTTTTCTAATCAATGGAGAACAAAGTTCGAAACCATTAGGGTCAATTAGTTTTGAGTCTAATTATGACGTTAGATAGTCTATGTCATAAAAGAGTCAGAAAAGATGCAGTGGGATTGTCACAAATGATTCCACAATGCGAGTGGAGTTAGTTACAACTTATGAATATCGACTTATGAAGTTGCATCGTGACCTTGTAGATTAGAAGTTTGGTATCAGTGTTGTGGTCTGCGGTTGTCAACATAGTATTTTAGATTTGATCCGTAAATACTTGGACAACTTAGTAGCTGAAGAACAATGTTGATGTGGCATCTGAGTCATATCGATGTAGAACTTAGTTTCTACAAAAATATGATGATGATGGCTAAGGAAAAATTGGTTTAATTTGATAAACTCAATATGTCATAGCGGGTTTACTTGTAATTCGATTTAAACTAAATCATGTTTAGTGATATATACATATTAGACAAAGACCTGATAATATAAATGTAGTGCACATTACAACGTAGCTTGTATTTGACATTGGGAGCGTTACTACTACAAATATATATCAAATTAAGTTCCTGGTCAAGATTTACTAACACAGGTCGGTTAGTAAAATCCGTTGAGACCAGTATATGTCGTATATCGGACTTGGTCCGATGGTTTATCTCAATGAACCATGAGTCTCGGGAGACCTGTATAGACATGTAGGTGTTCATTTGATAAACACTGAACGACTCACCGAAGATTACCTAATAGATGGTACACCGATGTTAATAGAAATCTTCTTGGGTTGAGTAGCATAGTGATTCTTTGACTTGAGATACCACTATGGATATATGAGTTATCCTCCACCTTAGATGGCAAGTCACGTCACCGATCTATTTAGATCAGACCTCCGTCTGTTCGTTGGGTGTGGACTCATGCTCATGTGTAACATCCCCAATTGGGAGATGTTACGGCAGGGGTTAGACGGTACTAACCCCATAAGCCTTTGACTCAAATAACTACTATTCATTTTCCAGTACTTTTTTCTTTAATTAATATATATATATATATATTATATGGGACCGTGGCTCAAAATTACAACTTAACATATAATCTCAACACCAATAACTATATACTTAAATACACATGTTTATATAATGACTATACATAACAAAAATACTAATACAGGACTTTTGTTTGATCTGACTGACTCCAATTGGACTCTTACTCTTTGAATGGACTGGTGGACTCCAACCCTAGTGATTGCCATCAGTATCCGCCCTTCCGAGCTCGTCCTTCGAGAATACCTGCAAGACAATGGGATTGGAAATGGGGGTTAGATCGCTATTCGATCTAAGTGAGTGGAGGAAAACTGTAATACTGAAATAAATCATTTGGTTCTAAAACCAAGGTTTCAACAAATAACTTAAAGGAAAACTTTCTTTTAAAAACTGTGAGTCATACGTCATCGGTGAATCTTCGGGAAACAACCCATGAGATCCCCGGATATGTTGGCAGTAAAACCGGTCGTCGGACTATCCGAACACGTATGCACCTAGTACTACGTTATTACCGATTTACAAGACATGGTTGGCTTCTAGCAAAGCATCAAGCCTACCCAATTCTCTGTTGGATAATATGACCCATAACGTCACTATTTGTACAGATCACGGTGTTGTTGTACAATTAACTATGTGACAAGGAAATTGCACTCTCTTCATTTGTGATTAGATCACCATATATGTATAAATGAAGAGAGGTCATATGATTTAGTCCCTGGATTGAGATGATATGAGACAGTATCAGTCCCACGAAGGATTAATCATTAAATATCCCTATCCGGGAGTATTATCGAGACAGGACATCGATAATGCGGAATAGGCTAGTATTGCACTTGTGCGCGTTGTGAGGGCACAACGGCATAGTTCTCATATATTTAAGTATTGGATACTTATGCAAGTGCGATAGGAGGTTGTGTTCACCGATGGTACGGGAAACGCTTCGCTCTGGATAGACCCCTCAGAATCCCATTGGTATTATGACTATGTGTCTATGGGAGGCCGAAATCAAGGTAGGTGTGTATAGTCTTAACCTGAGACTTGCATCGCTAATACTTGCGATAATCGGTAGACTTTAGTCTTGGTGGTACAGGGCTTTAACCGGTTCCTTACACCGCTTCTGGGTTTATCAGAGAGTCGTAGTGTATTGGGTGTGATATCGAGACGGAAGTATCACTTCAGTCATAGTGGAGATGATGTCACGCTGGATACGGTATTAGTGCTCTTAAGTGCTGGCCGGCCATCGGGATATTATGACAAGGTCATGTATATCC
>SKCR01041117.1:0-15861 GCA_019454045.1 Zanthoxylum bungeanum
AGTCCTTCAATCAGGTTTGTTCTGGCCCACACTTTTTAAAGATGCTTATCTTTTTGCTTTTCAATGTGACAGGTGCCAGAGAACGGGGAATATTTCCAGGAGAAACGAAAGACCATTGCAAAACATTCTAGAAGTGGAAATATTTGATGTATGGGGTATTGATTTCATGGGACCCTTTGTTCCATCATTTGGAAACCTGTACATCCTGGTTGCTGTAGACTACGTCTCCAAATGGGTTGAAGAAATTGCACTGCCATCCAATGACTCAAACGTTGTGATCAAATTCCTGAAAAAGAACATTTTCACTCGATTAGGAACACCTCGGGCAATTATCAGCGATGGTGGCTCACATTTCTGCAACAATACTTCGATGCACTCCTATTCAAATACGGAGTTACTCACAAGGTTGCCACAGCTTACCATCCACAGTCAAATGGACAGGTTGAGGTTTCAAACAGGGAGATCAAAAGAATCCTAGAAAGAACCGTTGGATCAACAAGGAAGGACTGGTCAACAAAACTAGATGATGCATTATGGGCCTACCGAACAGCGTACAAGACACCCATTGGTATGTCTCCATATCGATTGGTGTTTGGGAAAGCATGTCATCTGCCAGTTGAGCTTGAACACAATACGTACTGGGCACTGAAGAAGTTGAATCTTGACTCACAAGCTGCAGGAGAGAAAAGACTGCACCAACTTAACGAATTGGAAGAGATTTCGCCTACAGGCTTATGACAATGCCAAATTATACAAGGAAAAGACAAAGAAATGGCATGACCGAAAAATAGTGCACAGACAGTTGGAACCAAGGCAGCAGGTGTTGTTGTACAATTCGAGGTTGAAACTTTTCCCAGGAAAGTTGAAATCTAGGTGGTCTGGACCATTTGTGATCACTCAGGTTTTACCATATGGAGCTGTTGAGTTACTGGATCCCAATACAACAACACATTCAAAGTGAACAGTCAGCGTGTCAAGCACTACTGGGGAGAATCATTTGGGCGACAAAAAGAAAGTGTCACACTTTCAGATCCAGCATAAACGTTCGAGAAGTAACGTCTAGCTGACGACTTAAAACTTAGCGCTCGCGGGAGGGGCAACCCATACAATTTTTGTATATATTGTGATTTGGTGTGATTTAATTTTGTGTGTGTTTATTTTTGCAGATTAAGTCATTTCAAGATGGAAGAAGCTCTCACAAATCTTCATAAGCAATTTCCTTCTCTCCCACAAAAATCTCTATTGAAAGTTTACAAAGCTCGCTTGGAACGAATGAGACTACTGACAATCCATGGTGTGCCCAATGACATTCGTTGGGTAATTGAAGCACGAGTTCGATTGGCAGGTGAGTCTTCTGAATCTTTTATTTCACATCTGCCTGGTTTTGGAAGAAGCACCTATGCAAAGAAACGTAGAGCTAAACAAATGGGTGTTTGTTACAAATGTGCACGATGGAATTGCAATACTCGTTGTCGTTCTTTAGGAATGGTGTCTATTAATCGCGAAGACAAAATTGAATTCATTAGGGATGGCTTGAGTAAGGAGTCTTTAGATGATATATCTTTGACTCTTGAGACGCATCCCAGTGGACATGTTCACATAGCCTTTCGCAGATTACATACACAATTTCAAAAGAAAGACAACAGTTAAGTCTCGGGAATCTGACTCAAAAAGACCCTGTTTGCCAATTTATAAGAAAATTGGATGGGAAGCTTGTCCCTGACGCATAGACGTCAATCAAGCTTGTTATTTTTGTAAATAGTATATCTCTTTATCTTTTCCTAATAATTGTGATTTGTTTTGTTGTTTTCCTTTATTTTCTCCGACAGGATCCAGATCTTGTTGACTATCACGATCTATTTTACTATTTTGCTACTAATCGTCCTTTGGAAGATACTTGTGCTATTTTTACTCACCCTTTTTCAGGTACTATAAATTCAACTCATCATTGCACTTTTGAAGACATCCAGAGTTAGAAAAATGGAAACCACTTCTAGAAGACGAGTTGAAAACATCTGTGTGTTTTGCGGTAGTACTGTTGGTACTAAACCACAATACATAGAAGCAGCACAGGAATTGGGTCGAGTCTTAGCCGCAAGGAATATGCACTTAATATATGGCGGAGGTAATCTTGGACTAATGGGGATTGTTTCAAAGGCCGTACAGGAAGGAGGCAGTCACGTTTTGGGAATCATCCCAAAACCCTTGGCAGAAGCAAATCTTATTGAACCAACAAACGGAGAGGAACTGATCGTGCCAGGTATGTCTGAACGACTGGTAGAAATGATTAACCGTTCTTATGCTTTTATTGCTTTGCCAGGTGGCTTGGGCACATTGGAGGAATTTTTATTGTACTATCTTGGGCGAACCTAAACATACACCAGAAACCACTGGGCTGTACAACGTTCATGGGTTTTATGATTTTCTTTGTGTGTTCCTTGATTAATCAGGTTCAAACCAACAGAAAATAAATTTACCAACCGACCAATATAGCAGTTTCCTTTATTAAGTCAGGTTCAAACCAGATTAAATTAAATTGCCAACCGACCAATATAGCGGTATCCTTTATTAATCAGTATTTTAAATAGTAAATATATCATTTTTAAGGGAGATTAATCTAAATAGCAATAGTAAAATAACTACCTTTCACCTTAGCATAGGAAAGTTACCTCCTCATAGTGAATAGTAAAAACTGTAAAAAGTAAAGAAAGTAAATTACTATTATTACAAAAAGTAATTAAAATTAATTACAAAAGTTAAAAATTAAAAACTAAAATATTCTAGAGAGAGAAACTCTCGCTTTACACGGATTAGAAGAGAGAGAATGGTACACTGAAATCTGAAATTTCGCGCTCTATTTATAGGTAAAATTTTACTGTTCGAGCGTCGCGACGCCAAAGCCCTCAGCGTTGCGACGCTGGATTTTGTCGACGTGGCACGATGAGGAGGCGACACGTAGCAATTCGGATAAGAGGATAAGGTTGACACGTGTAATGGCGGCTGGAACTCAATTATGAAGCTGACGTCATTGATGACGTGGCACTGTTCATGACGTCATTGGTGACGTGGCACTGTTCATGACGTCATTGGTGACGTCATGATGATGTGGCGTGCGCACGTTAGCGGATCTTCTGTGGTGGTGACACGTGGCACGACGCATGTTAGCAAAGTCAAACTTCTCAAATTCTGACCAGTTGACCAGGCGCACTTTAGCAAATCCGGCGCATGCTGGGCGTCGCGACGCGGAAAAGACTAAAATATCCCTGTCGACGCATTTTGTCCGGTTTTGCCTCAAATTGCCTCCAGTGCTATCCAAATTTTATTTATCTGCAAAATAACAACAAAACACATCAAAACGTTCATAAATCTCGAGAAACAATACAAAACATTAGGTCAAATGAGTGAGAAATAGTGATATAAATACCACTTATCACACCCCCAAACCTAACATTTTGCTAGTCCTCGAGCAAAACAGAAAATAAAATAACATAATAAAATTTAACTAAGCCATTTTCGTAGGGATCACGGTTGCATTTAGCATATGCAACAAGCCTTTAAACCTATAGGTGTCCCTAGTGGACGAGTTGTAGTCTCGTGAGGGTTTACAGCAATGATACCCACAAACATTTTAACAAAGTAAAAAGTTAGTTAAAACTAATGCACACAAAAGCAAAAAGACAAGCGAAAAGAGAATAAAGATGTTAGTGACTAATCAGGTGAAACTTCTACTCCAAGTTACTAGATGTTTTGTTTCTTTCTAAATTACCGAATCAGTAAATTCTCCGATTATTTTTACCTTTCTTCATATACATAGTCAACATAATATTAAACAACTCATTTTTGCCCACAACAGTCACAAGTGTAGTTGATAAGAGAGTAATATTTTTGTCCTAAAGTTCTATCAGATTTCACACATTTCTGTAGCAATGGAATAATTTTTCAGATTTTCAGATTTTTTTCTTTGATTTTTGAATTTTGACTTTTTTATTTATATACAATACCTTCCGTCTATGTAGCGAGCTTTGGGTCGGTGGCTCCCAAACCTGTTGGCTTTAGGGCACCAGGTGTTAAGACACCCCTACGAACTTAATTACTCAGACTTCAGATATAGATATATTTTTTGTAGCATCTTCGATCCATGTAGCGAGCTTTGGGCCAGTGACTCCCAAACCTGTTGGCTTTAGGGCACTAGGTGTTAAAACACCCTTACAGACTTAATAACCCGGATCTTAGATACTTTATTTTTGTACATCAGAAATTTTTTTTTTTTTTTTTTATTCCATAACTATGTATAGATGCTTCCTCCAATTAAACTAGAGCACGGAATATTACAAACTTTTCAATTACAACTCATGTCTGTATGTTACTATGCATGTTGATAATACCTGTCAAATGAGCATATGAAGATTCATTTTAGTCAGTATTATGGAGAATTCACAAATTAAATAATTCAAAAGGAAATAAACAAAAGATAACTTATTTCGAAATAAATGGCTTGAAATACGTCTCAAGAGTGGAAACTCCTTACTCAGCTATTTCTTACCAATTTCACCTTTTTAGTTAAAATAAAAACACAAAAAGCAAAATATTTTTGTAATTTTTGAAAATTTTCAATTTTTTTGTATTTTTCGAAAAAATTTTGGACTAAAAAAAAAAAACACAATACAAACAAGTACTATTAATACCTCACCCCCAAACCTAAATGAGACATTGTCCCCAATGTCTTAAACAGTAGAAGAAGAGTTTAGAAAATAATACCTGGTTAGCTGAAATTCTACAGGAAAATTACAGGTTAAGATCCAGATTTATTCGACGCTTCTTACCACGATCGTCCTCGGACCAATTTATCTTTGATATGATAGGGTCAACTTTTGGTTCATAGGCTATGAGTTGGTCAATTAGATCTGGAGCAGTTTGGCTGCAGTAAAGAGGAGTTCTTTTAAAGGTTTTGACACGAACCCATTTCTTCGAGCATCATCAAGAAACACGCAAAGAAAATCATAAAACCCATCAACGTTGTACAGCCCAATTGGTTTCTGGTGTATGTTCAGGTTCGCCCAAGATAGTACAATAAAAATTGCCTCCAATGTGCCCAAACCACCTGGCAAAGCAATAAAAGCATCAGAACGGTTAATCATTTCTACCAGACGTTCAGACATACCTGGCACGATCAGTTCCTCTCCGTTTGTTGGTTCAATAAGATTTGCTTCTGCCAAGGGTTTTGGGATGATTCCCAAAACGTGACTGCCTCCTTCCTGTACGGCCTTTGAAACAATCCCCATTAGTCCAAGATTACCTCCGCCATATATTAAGTGCATATTCCTTGTGGCTAAGACTCGACCCAATTCCTGTGCTGCTTCTATGTATTGTGGTTTAGTACCAACAGTGCTACCGCAAAACACACAAATGTTTTCAACTCGTCTTCTTGAAGTGGTTTCCATTTTTTTTTTACTCTGGATGTCTTCAAAAGTGCAATGATGAGTTGAATTTATAGTACCTGAAAAAGGGTGAGTAAAAATAGCACAAATATCTTCCAAATGACGATTAGTAGCAAAATAGATCGTGATAGTCAACAAGATCTGGATCCTGTCGGAGAAAATAAAGGAAAACAACAAAACAAATCACAATTATTAGGAAAAGATAAAGAGATATAATATTTACAAAAATAACAAGCTTGATTGACGTCTATGCGTCAGGGACAAGCTTCCCATCCAATTTTCTTATAAATTGGCAAACATGGTCTTTTTGAGTCAGATTCCCAAGACTTAACTGTTGTCTTTCTTTTTGAAATTGTGTATGTAATCTGCGAAAGACTATGTGAACATGTCCACTGGGATGCGTCTCAAGAGTCGAAGATATATCATCTAAAGACTCCTTACTCAAGCCACCCCTAATGAATTTAATTTTGTCTTCGCGATTTTCAGACCCCATCCTAAAGAACGACAACGAGTATTGCAATTCCATCGTGCACATTTGTAACAAACACCCATTTGCTTAGCTCTACGTTTCTTTGCATAGGTGCTTCTTCCAAAACCAGGCAGATGTGAAATAAAAGATTCAGAAGACTCACCTGCCAATCGAACTCGTGCTTCAATTACCCAACGAATGTCATTGGGCACACCATGGATCATCAGTAGTCTCATTCGTTCCAAGCGAGCTTTGTAAACTTTCAATAGAGATTTTTGTGGGAGAGAAGGAAATTGCTTGTGAAGATTTGTGAGAGCTTCTTCCATCTTGAAATGATTTAATCTGCAAAAACTAAACACACAAAATTAAATCACACCAAATCACAATATATACAAAAATTGCATGGGTTGCCTCCCGCGAGCGCTAAGTTTTAAGTCGTCAGCTAGACGTGACTGCTCGAACGTTTATGCAGGATCTGAAAGTGTGACATTTTCTTTTTGTCGCTCAAATGATTCTCCCCAGTAGTGCTTGACACGCTGACTGTTAACCTTGAATGTGTTGTTGGTATTGGGATCCAATAACTCAACAGCTCCATATGGTAAAACCTGAGTGATCACAAATGGTCCAGACCACCTAGATTTCAACTTTCCTGGGAAAAGTTTCAACCTCGAATTGTACAACAACACCTGCTGCCTTGGTTCCAACTTTCTGTGCACTATTTTTCGTTTATGCCATTTCTTTGTCTTTTCCTTGTATAATTTGGCATTGTCATAAGCCTGTAGGCGAAATTCTTCCAATTCGTTGAGTTGGTGCAGTCTTTTCTCTCCTGCAGCTTGTGAGTCAAGATTCAACTTCTTCAGTGCCCAATACGCCTTGTGTTCAAGCTCAACTGGCAGATGGCATGCTTTCCCAAACACCAATCGATATGGAGACATACCAATGGGTGTCTTGTACGCTGTTCGGTAGGCCCATAATGCATCATCTAGTTTTGTTGACCAGTCCTTCCTTATTGATCCAACGGTTCTTTCTAGGATTCTTTTGATCTCCCTGTTTGAAACCTCAACCTGTCCATTTGACTGTGGATGGTAAGCAGTGGCAATTTTGTGAGTAACTCCGTACTTGGATAGGAGTGCATCGAAGTATCTCTTGCAGAAATGAGAACCACCATCGCTGATAATTGCCCGAGGTGTTCCGAATCGAGTGAAAATGTTCTTTTTCAGGAATTTGATCACAACTTTTGAGTCATTGGATGGCAGTGCAATTGCTTCAACCCATTTGGAGACGTAGTCTACAGCAACCAGGATGTACAGGTTTCCAAATGATGGAACAAAGGGTCCCATGAAATCAATACCCCATACATCAAATATTTCCACTTCTAGAATGTTTTGCAATGGTCCTTCGTTTCTCTCCTGAAATATTCCCCGTTCTCTGGCACCTGTCACATTGAAAAGCAAAAAGATAAGCATCTTTAAAAAGTGTGGGCCAGAACAAACCTGATTGAAGGACTTTGGCTGCCAGTTTTGTTTCCGCTGAAGTGTTCGCCGTATGGTGATGAATGACAGTGTTGCAAAACACTGTTGATTTCCTCCTGTGGAACACATCGTCTCAGTAGTTGAGCACACCGTTTGAACAGGTACGGTTCATCCCAGACATAATGTCTTGACTTCTTTGAAGAACTTCTTCCGTTGCTGAGTTGTCCATTCCAATGGCCATTTTCCTGATACAATGTAATTGACATAGTCAGCATACCAAGGGACTTCCTGTTGATTTATGGAAAACAGTTGTTCATCTGGAAAAGTTTCTTTGATTGATGGATCTTTGTCAGCTGTTTCTCTATTCTCGAGCCTCGATAGATGATCTGCCACCGGATTCTCTGTTCCTTTCCTGTCTCGCATCTCCACGTCGAATTCTTGCAGAAGAAGTATCCAACGGATCAATCTGGGTTTGGCATCTTTCTTTGTGATCAGATATTTGATTGCTGAATGATCTGTGTAGACCACCACTTTGGGACCCAACAATAAGAGCGGAATTTGTCAAAAGCGTACACAACTGCGAGCAACTCCTTTTCGGTGGTTGTGTAGTTGAGTTGAGCTTCATTCAGTTCTGCTGGAGTAGTAAATGGTGTGGAAAATCTTTGCTTTGCGTTGTCCCAAAACTGCACCTACAGCAAAATCACTAGCATCACACATTACCTCGAATGGAAGGGTCCAATCTGGTGCTACAATGATGGAGGCAGAAATCAGCTTCTGTTTTAAAATCTCGAAAGCTGCCTGGCATTCTTTTGTGAAGTTAAAAGGCACATCCTTTTCCAGAAGATTACAAAGAGGTTTTGCAATCTTGGAAAAGTCTTTGATAAATCTCCTGTAAAAACCTGCATGTCCAAGAAAACTCCGAATCCCTTTGACAGATGTTGGTGGAGGTAGTTTCTCAATTGTCTCGATCTTTGCTTTGTCTACCTCAATCCCCTTTTGTGAAATCCGGTGTCCAAGAACAATGCCTTCCTGCACCATGAAATGACATTTTTCCCAATTGAGTACCAGGTTTGTATCTTCGCACCTTTGTAATACCTGTTCCAAATTTTGCAAACAATGGTCAAAAGAATCTCCAAACACAGAAAAATCATCCATAAAAACCTCCATACTCTGCTCCAGCTTGTCTGAGAAGATGGCCATCATGCAACGCTGAAATGTAGCAGGAGCATTACATAATCCAAATGGCATCCTGCGAAAAGCAAAAGTACCATAGGGACATGTAAAGGTAGTTTTCTCCTGGTCTTCTGGTGCAATGGCAATCTGATTGTACCCTGAATATCCGTCCAGAAAGCAATAGAATTCATGTCCTGCCAGCCTGTCTAACATCTGGTCAATAAATGGTAGTGGGAAATGGTCCTTTCTTGTGGCTTTATTGAGTTTCCTGTAGTCCATACATACTCTCTATCCAGTCACCGTTCTTGTTGGGATTAACTCGTTCTTTTCATTGGTGACCACAGTAATTCCTTCTTTCTTTGGTACACACTGCATAGGACTTACCCAAATGCTATCTGAGATGGGGTAAATGATGTCAGCATCCAACCATTTGATGATTTCTTTCTTCACACTTCCTTCATGATTGGATTGAGTCTCCGTTGATGCTCCACTGTGGGTTTGTATTCATCGTTCACTAGCATCACACATTACCTCGAATGGAAGGGTCCAATCTGGTGCTACAATGATGGGGGCAGAAATCAGCTTCTGTTTTAAAATCTCGAAAGCTGTCTGGCATTCTTTTGAAGTTAAAAGGCACATCCTTTTCCAGAAGATACAAAGAGGTTTTGCAATCTGGAAAAGTCTTTGATAAATCTCCTGTAAAAACCTGCATGTCCAAGAAAACTCGAATCCCTTTGACAGATGTGGTGGAGGTAGTTTCTCAATTGTCTCTATCTTTGCTTTGTCTACCTCAATCCCCTTTTGTGAGATCCGGTGTCCAAGAACAATGCCTTCCTGCACCATGAAATGACATTTTTTCCAGTTGAGTACCAGGTTTGTATCTTCGCACCTTTGTAATACCTGTTCCAAATTTTGCAAGCAATGGTCAAAAGAATCTCCAAACACAGAAAAATCATCCATAAAAACTTCCATACTCTGCTCCAGCATGTCTGAGAAAATGGCCATCATGCAACGCTGAAATGTGGCAGGGCATTACATAATCCAAATGGCATCCTGCGGAAAGCAAAAGTACCATAGGGACATGTAAAAGTTTTTTTCTCCTGGTCTTTTAGTGTGATGGCAATTTGATTGTACCCTGAATATCCGTCCAGAAAGCAATAGAACTCATGTCCTGCCAACCTGTCTAACATCTGGTCAATAAATGGTAGCGGAAAATGGTCTTTTTCTCGTGGCTTTGTTCAATTTCCTGTAATCCATGCATACTCTCCATCCAGTCACTCACTGTTCTTGTCGGAATCAATTCGTTCTTTTCATTGGTAACCACAGTAATTCCTCCATTCTTTGGTACACACTGCATAGGACTTACCCAAGTGCTATCTGAGATGGGGTAAATGATGCCAGCATCCAACCATTTGATGATTTCTTTCTTCACAACTTCCTTCATGATTGGATTGAGTCTCCGTTGATGCTCCACTGTGGGTTTGTATTCATCATTCATCAGAATCTTGTGCATGTAAAATGATGGACTAATGCCTCGAATGTCTGCTATAGTCCAGCCAATGGCTTTTTTGTGCTCTCGTAAAACTCTTAGTAGCTTTTCTTCCCTGCTCCAATGTTAGTGAAGAAGAAATAATAACAGGTAATTCAGAAGAGTTTCCAAGAAATGCATACCTGAGATGGCTCGGAAGTAACTTTAGTTCCAGCTGTGGTGGTTCTTCAATCGAAGGTTTGATTCGATCTTTCTTTGGCAGTTCCAAGCTTTCAACTGGAGGTGTTGCTTTGAATCGGAATGGTTTGTCAAGGTAGCTGATACATTCCAGGATTTCAGTATCTAGCTCGCTGTCAGTCATATTGGTGATGCAAGCTTCAAGTGTATCCGTGGGATTTGGCTCAGTATTTTGAATGATATTATCAATAACATCAACTCTGAAGCATTATTCTTCTCCTTTTCATCGCTCGGAAATTTCATAGCTTTGAAAACATTAAAGGTCACTTCTTGGTCCTGCACTTTCATGGTTAGTTCTCCTTTTTGCACATCAATTACAGTTTTACCTGTAGCCAAAAATGGTCTCCCAAGAATGATAGGTATTTCTTTGTCTTCTTCCATGTCAAGGATGATGCAGTCTGCTGGAAGGATGAGTTTGTCAACTTTGACCAGCATATTTTCAACGACTCCTCTCGGAAATGCGAGTGATCGATCAGCAAGTTGCAAGATATTGATGTAGGCATTACTTCTCCAATTTGCAGTTTCCTGTAAATAGAAAAAGGCATTAAATTAACACTGGCACCTAAATCACATAAGGCCTTACGGATGTAATGTTCTCCAATGGTGCATGGAACTGTGAAACTGCCAGGATCTTTCAACTTCGGGGGAGCTTCCTCTGAATGATGGCACTGCATTCTTCCGTCAATGCTACTGTCTCGTAATCTCCCAATCTCCGTTTTCGTGAAAGGATGTCTTTCATGAATTTGACATAACTGGGCATTTGTTCCAAGGCTTCTGCAAATGGGATGTTGATATGCAGCTTTTTGAATATCTCCAGGAAACGAGCAAACTGTTTGTCCAGTTTGTTTTTCTGAAGACGCTGAGGAAATGGTGGAGGTGGAGTGATCTGTTCTTTTTCTTTTTCCTTTGCTTCTTTTTCTTCCATCTGTGGAACTGCATCTTTTGGAACTTCCTCAGCAGCTGTTTTGACTCCGACGTCTTTGTTGATTTCAGTACCGCTTTTTAAGGTAATGGATTGACATTGCTCCTTCCCTCGGTTCCTTGGATTTGGTTCTGTGTTGCTGGGAAGATTACCTGGCGGTCTATAACTCTGAGCATTGGCCAGTTGGCCGATTTGATTCTCCAGTGCTTTGATGGAAGCTGATTGGCTCTGAATCATAGCTTCATATCTTTTTAATTGAGCTAACATCTCTGCCATCACTGGTTCATTTGTCTGCTCCTGGCCTTTATTCTGTTGCTGGAATCCAGGTGGTGGATAGTTCCGCTGTTGGCCTGAATTGTTGTTCCATGAAAAATTAGGATGATTCCTCCACCCTGGGTTGTAGGTGTTGGAATATGGATTGTTCCCCTGCCTGTTGAAATTGTTGACATAATTCACCGTTTCTTCATGTTGATTTGATTCTGGTGCTCCTCCATATGGTGGTGAACTTGTGGATCCAGTGGTAAGAGTCTCCATGATTTGCATATCTGATCTAGCTTGGTGTTGACTGCTGTATTAGCTCCAACTTCATAAATTCCTGCAATTCTTTGAATCAGACTTCTTTCTGTTGGCCACAAGGAATGTTGTTAGCCATTTCTTCAATTAGTTCCCAAGCTTGATCTTCTCTCCTTTTGCCATCAAAGCTCCTCCAGCAGCAGCATCAATTGTGGTTCTCATTATTCCAGAAAGTCCATTATAGAATGTTTGGACTTGAAGCCATTTTGGAATCTCATGGTGTGGACATTTCCGGAGTAAATCTTTATACCTTTCCCAAGCTTCGTAGAGAGTTTCTGAGTCTTGTTGCACAAAGGATGTGATGTCATTCCTCAGTTTTCCGGTTCTGGCTGGTGGAAAATACTTTGCAAGAAATTTGGTGGCTAAGGTGTTCCATGTTGTGATAGAACCTGCTGGTAATGAATGTAGCCAGGCTTTAGCTCTGTCCTTCAAGGAGTATGGGAAAACACGCAGTCTCATTGCTTCTTCAGTTTCTCGGTTGTAATTGAAAGTACCGCAAACTTCCAGGAAGTTGCAGATGTGGGCATTAGGATCTTCAGTTGCATTTCCTCCAAACTGAACTGACTGCTGATCATCTGAATGCAGTTTGATGTCATGCACCCGCATTTGCTGGTAATGGAGGGAGTACAATACATGAAATGAGTCTGTCAACCACCGGAATGGTTCTGTCTCGAATGGGAATTGGTGGTGCACCTCCAAAGGTTCAGGTTCCATGTTGACTAAAGCTTCTTGGCTCTTCTCGCCTTTCCCTTCTCAACTGTCTGATAGTTCTTCTTTCAATTCTGGGTCAAACGGTCGTAGTTCAAAGCTTCTGGTTCGTCTCATGAAGTTTCTGAGAACCTGAAACACAAGAAAACAATAACAATAAGTAAAAAGAAATTAGATACAAGTAAAAGTATCTAACCCCTAAATTAATAATAAAAGATAAATAAGTCCCCGGCAACGGCGCCAAAAACTTGACCGGCGTAAACACACACGTATAACGCAAGCGTACGTATCGTTCAAGTAGTATAAAAAGTATCGATCCCACGAGGACTTAATACCTAAGTTATTAATTTTATGAGGTTAAATGATTACTAGTATCTAACAGGTTGTTTAATTGATTTGAAATAGCAACGATTCTAAATTTAAAGACAATAAAATAAAATTGTTTGAAGGTAGATTTTAAGAAAATTCAATATTAAAACTATCTAGGGTTGTGATTTATTCCAATATTATTTAAAGATAAAGTGGTTATTTTATAATTGGGTAATATATTGATTTATTAACCTGGAACACTAATTTATATAAAAGCATCTTCCGATGGTCAATTACAAATACCTAGTATAATCCAATTGAACCATATGTCTATGTCAACCAAATTACCTAGATTCATTACGATTAAGTTCCAATTAAGACTACCCTCGCCCGACAGGTATATTCCTATCCTGTAAGGAAATCTATTGAAAGGGTTATCTATCCTTAAGGAAGATCGTGGGCTATTGAGTCTAAGGTCTTAAACTTAAAATCCCTATGTCTAGTTCATTTTAAGTTTACCTAATCAATTTAATTAATGGCCAGTTAATTAAAGAGCATTAAGATTAAGACTCAATAAATAAATCTTTATATTATCCAAATTATAATCTAACCCTTATAAACCCGTGATATTGAATTTCATCACAACCCTAGATATTAACTTAGTTATGACACATAGCTAGGGCTGGTAAAAACTTGAAAATAAAAGACATAAACTGCTGAAAAGTAATTGCGGTAAAATAAATACTGAAAAGTAAAAATACAATAAAAATGAAATGCTAAGGTAAAAGGAATTACTTTTACTATTACTAATTTAGATAATCTCCCAGAAAATAATATATAAACTTGTGATTATACCAACCGACCAATCTGGCGGTATCCTGATTAAGTCAAATTAAGTCCAACCAGCCATATAGGCGGTAATATTGTCCATAATCCATCCATAAAGGCGGTACCAAAATAATTTACCAACCGACCATTCTGGTGGTATCCTAGATTAATCAGGTTCAAACCAACAGAAAATAAATTTACCAACCGACCAATATAGCGGTTTCCTTTATTAAGTCAGGTTCAAACCAGATTAAATTAAATTGCCAACCGACCAATATAGCGGTATCCTTTATTAATCAGTATTTTAAATAGTAAATTATCATTTTTAAGGGAGATTAATCTAAATAGCAATAGTAAAATAATTACCTTTCACCTTAGCATAGGAAAGTTACCTCCTCATAGTGAATAGTAAAAACTGTAAAAAGTAAGAAAGTAAATTACTATTATTACAAAAAGTAATTAAAATTAAATTACAAAAGTAAAAAATTAAAAACTAAAATATTCTAGAGAGAGAAACTCTCGCTTTACACGGATTAGAAGAGAGAGAATGGTACACTGAAATCTGAAATTTCGCGCTCTATTTATAGGTAAAATTTTACTGTTCGAGCGTCGCGACGCCAAAGCCCTATGCGCCGGATTTGCTAAAGTGCGCCTGGTCAACTGGTCAGATTTGAGAAGTTTGACTTTGCTAATATGCGCCGTTGCCACGTGTCACCACCACAGAAGATCCGCTAACGTTGCGACGCCACATCATATGACGTCCAATGACGTCATGAACAGTGCCACGTCACCAATGACGTCATGAACAGTGCCACGTCATCAATGACGTCCACTTCATAATTGAGTTCCAGCCGCCATTACACGTGTCAACCTTATCCTCTTATCCGAATTGCTACGTGTCGCCTCCTCATCGTGCCACGTCGACAAAATCCAGCGTCGCGACGCTGAGGCTTTGGCGTCGCGACGCTCGAACAGTAAAATTTTACCTATAAATAGAGCGCGAAATTTCAGATTTCAGTGTACCATTCTCTCTCTTCTAATCCGTGTAAAGCGAGAGTTTCTCTCTCTAGAATATTTTAGTTTTTAATTTTTTACTTTTGTAATTTATTTTAATTACATTTTGTAATAATAAATTACTTTCTTTACTTTTTACAGTTTTTACTATTCACTATGAGGAGGTAACTTTCCTATGCTAAGGTGAAAGGTAATTATTTTACTATTGCTATTTAGATTAATCTCCCTTAAAAATGATATATTTACTATTTAAAATACTGATTAATAAAGGATACCGCTATATTGGTCGGTTGGCAATTTCATTTAATCTGGTTTGAACCTGACTTAATAAAGGAACCGCTATATTGGTCGGTTGGTAAATTTATTTTCTGTTGGTTTGAACCTGATTAATCAAGGATACCGCCAGAATGGTCGGTTGGTAATTTATTTTGGTACCGCCTTTATGGCTGGATTATGGACAAATATTACCGCCTATATGGCTGGTTGGACTTAATTTGACTTAATCAGGATACCGCCAGATTGGTCGGTTGGTAATAATCACAAGTTTATATATTATTTTCTGGGAGATTATCTAAATTAGTAATAGTAAAAGTAATTCCTTTTACCTTAGCATTTCATTTTTATTGTATCTTTACTTTTCAGTATTCATTTTACCGTAATTATTTTTCAGCAGTTTATGTCTTTTATTTTCAAGTTTTTACCAGCCCTAACTATGTGTCATAACTAAGTTAATATCTAGGGTTGTGATGAAATTCAATGTCACGGGTTTAAAAGGGTTAGATTATAATTTGGGTAATATAAAGATTTATTTATTGAGTCTTAATCTTAATGCTCTTTAATTAACTGGTCATTAATTAAATTGATTAGGTAAACTTAAAATGAACTAGACATAGGGATTTTAAGTTTAAACCTTAGATTCAATAGCCCACGATCTTCCTTAAGGATAGATAACCCTTTCAATAGATTTCCTTACATGATAGGAATATACCTGTCGGGCGGGGGTAGTCTTAATTGGAACTTAATCGTAATGAATCTAGGTAATTTGGTTGACATAGACATATGGTTCAATTGGATTATACTAGGTATTTGTAATTGACCATCGGAAGATGCTTTTATATAAATTAGTGTTCCAGGTTAATAAATCAATATATTACCCAATTAGAAAATAACCACTTTATCTTTAAATAATATTGGAATAAATCACAACCCTAGATAGTTTTAATATTGAA
>SKCR01041118.1:0-15815 GCA_019454045.1 Zanthoxylum bungeanum
CCACGTCGCCTCCGCGTCAGCATGACGTCAGCATGACGTCATCACAATAATTGAGAATTAGCCGCCTTTGACACGTGTCGCATGTACAGTCAGCCGCCTTGCTACGTGTCACCGTCTCATTGAGCCACGTCGACAGATCCAGCGTCGCGACGCTGAGCTTCTTGCGTCGCGACGCTGGAATAGTGAAAAATTTGCTTATAAATTCAGCGCGAATTTTCAGTTTTCATTACACCTTTCTCTCTCTTGATTTCTCTCTCTAGAGAGAATCTTCAATCCAATGACTATCACTTGGATTGACCCGATTGTGACTCCATATGCTCGAAGCGTATGAGACACCAATACAAGTACATTTTAAATGTACAATTTCCAGAGAGTGTTAACAACTCCAAATCTATCCCTGTAGATCTTTATTCCTTGAATAAAGGTGTTACTCCCCAGAATTCTACGGAGAATTTCTATGAAAGAATATCTATGAAAGCCAAGCTTTCACCAATTGCTTTATGGGAATTTCATTGTCAGTGCCCTCCCCTACCTCCTTATATACACAAGAATTATTTCGTTTTGAGTCAAAATCATAAACCATTATGATTATTTCAAAACGTCAGTTCCAAGAACCTTATGCTTGTTTCAATCCAAACATTGATCGAATAACCCGCAAACCTTATTGTCGGTTATACAAAATCGTCAGGATGTTGTAAGCATCCTCCAAAAGGTTTACTTTTCAGGAAAGCGATTTTGATATGCAACTGACACATTTCATAAATGAAATACGCAGTTATCAACAAGCATCTTTCAAAATGGATTTACCATGGCAACAGGTAAAAGGTTGAACCGTTATTAACACAATGTTGAATAACGATACCTTTCCGTCAAAAGCCCAGCTTTGTACGTTGGTATGTTGCCTTCCATGTATGTCTTCCTTGAAGACGTTTAAAGTGTACCAATAGGCACAATGCCTTGTGGTACAACAACTAGTATCCAAAATAGTGTTTATACAGTAATCCCTTTCGGATTCATGGCACTTGCCATGATAGGGAGTCGATACTCGTCACTTCCTCAAAACGTACGGTGGATATACCTTCATAAGATTGACATCTTTATGAGGTTAGATCAGAAACCCATACCCTAGGTCATTTTCTGACTCTATCCGATCTACTTAGTTCTTGTGTATTCGAAATTAAAGGGACAGATTCATCATGATTAACTATTTGTTTCCATTACGGACCTTTGCCTTGAACAGTATTACTCGATTTGCATCGAGTAATCACGAATCCTCCCACTGACCACTGCATATCGGTATACCTCTCATGAAAACACGCATTGTGAGCAACAATCACATGTCTCCATGTTTGATTTAAAAGTACTATACTTAAATGGTTTCCCTTAGGATAACCTTGAAGGGGTTATTTAGGGGGTAGTCCGGTAACGCAGCGGAAGCGGTGAAAATCCGATTTTCAGATTTCAAAACTTTTTCTCGGATTATTAAATAAACATATTTATTTAACATTCCAATAATCAAATTATGAAAATAAATTCAATAAAACAATTTTAAGTGAATTTACCGAAATACCCTTGCTTTGTATTTTTGTCCGTTTTAGTCCGAAATTGATCCAATCAATTTTGAATGATTCTAAATCATTTCTAAGATGAACTTATGATGTTCAAACAAAACATCAAAACACCAAAGCAAACCAAAATCCCCAAATTCCTATCTCAAGCCGTGAGCCTCACTTGGTGCCCAATTTGACCATTTGGTCATTTCATGTCTCAAAACTCATCTAAATGAAATCCAATCAACATGAAACTTTGCATGCATCATATACACACCCAAATGCTCAACATATATGAAAACCCCCAAATTTGGAATTAGTTAAAACCCTAATTTTTCAATTTCCACAAATTGGACAAATTAGGCTAATTACATTAAATCAAATGTTTCAATCATCAATCTTTCATCCAATTCAAGTCTCAACACAATGAAACAACTCAAGATCAAATCTAGGTCATTTAAGAGTGGGTCAACAACTCTAGAATAGCAACATGGTTTCCAAAACCTTAAAAGAATCTTTATAACTACAATAGTTACAAGTTTTCTTCTCACACATGCTCAACACTTTCAACCAAATTTCCATCATCAAAACACAGAAAGAATGAAAAGAATAACTTAAGAACATCACAAGATGTTGCCTAGATCCTAAGGAACAAATTCCTTTCTAATAGTAAGTTTGAAAACTTACAAAATCCAAGCTTTTCTTTCTTTGAGTTTTCTCTTTTCTCCTTCACTTGCTTCTTTGTTTTCTTCAATGGTGTTTCTTTGTAAAGTGTATTAGGTTAAGTGAAATGAAAAAAATGAAAACAATATATACTTGTGAACAAATGGCCTTTGGCCGAAATTCACAAAGAAATATCAGGATTTTCATTTCAATTTCATTTCATAAATTTGTTATCAACTTGCATAAATATCTATAAACAACCTTATTAGATATTTATCTAAGTCAAAAAAGCAACTAATGTCATTTACTTTAATTATCCTAATGTAAGATATTTATATTTTAATTAATTTAATCATTTAACAATTAAATAATTAATTAATTAATCAAATACAAATATATTAAATATATGTATAATATTTACATTAAATATTAAAAACATATATTCATTTAGGAAATAAGTCAAATAACTCATTTTGACTATTAATTAATGTGTATTAAATTAATCAATCAAGTATTAATGTAAATACACAATAATTAAGGAAATGACTATCTAGTCTCTTTAGCATGTATCTTGCGTTTAACCATTAAACGACTTTATAAATAATCAATATTATTTATTTATGTTGCTCTAGTGCTCAACGAGTATGTTTCATTATTGAGACTCTCTAGGTTCAGGTATATCCGTCACAAAATCTAATTTCGTGTCCATAATCTATCCACCCGTAGATTATGACGATCACGGATAATCTCGCTGAACCATACAGGTCGAGGTCAAGGCAAATGTATAATTCCTCCGTCACAGGTATCCGGATAAATCCCAGAGATATAGATGTAAACGTCAAATCTCTATCGGGATTATCCAGTCGACTATTCTATTAGCAATCTCAAAAAGAATGTTTAGAACTAGCTTCTAAACTTACCACGGGCCCATGGTTTTATCTGATTGCTAATCATATGGACTACCTATGCTCTGGTACACAGAACTGACGGATCCTATCTTGATACACATAGGACACCCTGAGGATCTATCTACACCCAACGAACAGGCGGAGGTCTGATCTAAATAGATCGGTGACGTGACTGCCGTCTAAGTGTAGAAGATGTCTCATGTGCCCACAATGGCATCTCAAGTCTAAGAATCACAAGTGCTACTCACCCAAGAAGATTCTTATTGACGCTGGTGTACCATCCATTAAGAATCTTCGGTGAGTCGTTCAGTGTTTATCCACTATAAACACCTACACGTCTATACTAGTCTCCAAGACTTATGGTTCATTGAGAAACCATTGGAATCATATATTCCAGTATACGACATGACCGGTCTCAACGGGTTTACTATACTGACCAAGTAGTGTAAACCTTGACCAGGAACTGTCTGAGAATGACAACGTCATGATACGACTCAATGTCCGTTGCGACGCTTTTGCAACTGTACCATGACTAATCATTCTAAGGTCATTACGTCTTTACCATATAAAAGATTAGATTATATTATAGAAACTGCATATATTATTACTGATAATAACGTTTTACAGAAGTATTTAACAAAATACAACCGGGAATTGGCGCTCTGAGCACCAACCCCTACAAAATCTCCCTTGCTCTAGTGCCAATATCGATTGTATCTAATACCCATCGACTCCACGTGTTTATCAAATAACTTCGGAGGTATGGCCTTCGTCAGCGGGTCTGCTACGTTGTCTTCACTCGGTACCTTGCACACGACAATATCCCCTCGCGACACGATCTCTCGAATGATGTGGTACTTGCGTTCCACATGCTTCGACTTCTGATGCGCCCTCGGTTCCTTTGCTTGCGCAATGGCTCCAGTATTATCACAGTATAACGGAATCGCATTCTCGATACTTGGGACAACTCCCAATTCTGTGATAAAGTTCTTTATCCACACAGCCTCTTTTGCGGCTTCAGAAGCTGCAATATATTCCGCCTCAGTGGTGGAATCAGCTGTAGATCCCTGTTTGGAACTCTTCCAACATACTGCACCTCCGTTAAGGGTAAAGACAAATCCAGATGTAGACTTTCTATCATCGGGATCCGATTGAAAATCGGAGTCTGTATACCCGTTAACCTGCAGTTCGTTTCCTCCATAAATAATCAACTTATCCTTAGTACCTTTAAGATACTTTAGGATATGTTTAATGGCCATCCAATGGTCATTACCTGGATTGGACTGATATCGACTAGTTACGCTAACAGCGAAACTGATATCAGGCCTCGTACATAACATGGCATACATTATGCTACCCAAACACGAAGCATAAGGTTGGTTAGACATTCTAACCTTCTCATCTTCTGTTTGTGGACACATCTTCTTGGAAAGATGAATCCCATGTCTGAACGGTATGTTTGCTGTCTTACAGTTACCAAAGCTATACCGTTCCAAGATCTTATCTACGTACGTTGATTGGGATAACCCAATCAGCCTCCTTTGTCTATCTCGATAGAGTTTTATCCCTAAAACATAGGAAGCTTCTCCCAGGTCCTTCATGGAGAAATTCTTACAGAGATATGCTTTAACGCTTTGTAACATACCTAAATCATTCCCAATGATTAGGATGTCATCAACATACAGGACTAAAAATACGACCATGCTCCCACTGGCCTTCTGATACACACAGGATTCTTCCGAATTCTTAAGAAAACCAGACGATCTGATAATCTCGTCGAATCGAAGATTCCAACTTCGTGAAGCTTGTTTAAGTCCATAAATGGACTTCTTAAGCTTACATACCATACCCGAGGTTTCGCTGGATGTGAAACCTTCCGGCTGTTCCATATAGATTTCTTCATCAAGAAATCCATTTAGAAAAGCCGTTTTGACATCCATTTGCCAAATCTCGTAGTCATGATACGCAGCTATAGAAAGCAAAATCCGGATAGACTTAAGCATTGCTACCGGCGAAAAAAGTTCATCGTAGTCGACGCCAGGTCGCTGCGTGTAACCTTTTGCTACCAGTCGGGCCTTGTAAGTTTCAACCTTACCGTCAGGCCCGCGCTTCCTTTTGTAAACCCATTTACAACCGATAGGAACAATTCCTTCGGGAAGCGGAATCAAGTCCCAAACTTGATTTTCATGCATTGAGTCTATCTCGGATTTCATGGCACTTTGCCATTTCACGGAGTCGATGTCCAACATCGATTCTCTATAGGTGAAAGGATCTGTCTCTTCAACTAAGAGAACATCCAGACTCTTTTCTTGTATCAAATACAAGCGTTCAGGAGGTCTAGATACCCTTTCCGACCTACGGAGTGTGTGTGTTGAAGGTCCTTCATCTACTTGAACTTCAGGTTCCTCCGTTGGTTCGTTGTTTTCAGGTTGGACTTCATCAAGCTCAACCTGTCTATGATCACCACCTTCTGACAAAAATTCTACTTCTAGAAATTTTGCGAAGCGAGCTACGAACACATTTCGATGCTCGGTATCATAGAACAGATATCCCCTCGTGTTCGAGGGATATCCAACAAACCTAAACTTTTGCCCTCGAGGCGAAAGCTTACTTTGCTGAGTTACCCTGACATAGGCAGGACAACCCCAAACCTTAATATAATTAAGATTCGGTCTCCTACCGAACCATATCTGATACGGTGTCGTAGGAACAGCCTTTGAAGGAATCTTATTCAAAAGATGTGCGGCTGTTAAGAGACAGTAGCCCCATAAGTAATAGGGCAAATCTGTGAAACTCAACATCGATCGGACCATATCCAATAAAGTCCGATTTCTCCTCTCAGATACACCATTGTGCTGTGGTGTACCTGGAGGAGTATATTGAGCGAGAATCCCATTCTCCTTCATATAATCCATGAACTCACCACTCATATATTCGCCGCCTCGATCTGATCGAAGGCATTTAATATATTTACCAGTTTGTTTTTCTACTTCATTTCGGAACTCTTTGAACTTTTCAAAGGTTTCCGATTTATGTCGCATCAAATACACATAACCGTACCGTGACAAATCATCGGTAAAGGTAACGAAGTACGAATAACCACTGTGAGCAGTTTGACTTAGTGGACCACATACATCAGAATGTACGAGTTCCAGTAAGTTTGTGGCGCGGTGTCCAACACCAGAAAATGGGGCTTTGGTCATCTTACCCTGAATACAGGATTCACAAGTTGGATAGGACTCAATGGTAAGATCTGATATCAAAACCATTCCTAACCAATTGGGTAAGGCGTTTAACGCCAATGTGACCAAGTCTCATATGCCAAAGTTCAGTATTATTAATTACAGGTAAACTACGTTTATTAACTCCAGTATTTAATATATCTTTTGAAGTTTGCAATGTGTAATGACCATGCTGGTTTGGACAACTAAGGATCTGAATATTATTTTTATCATATAAATACAAAGAACTATTCTTAATATTAATACAATAGCCTTCTGTATCTAATACAAAAAGTGATATAATATTAGCGACACATCCTGGTACAAAATGACAGTCATATAACAAAAGTGTCCCATTCGGCAATGAGATCTCGCATACTCCCACTGCAACTGCATCCAAAGAGTCTCCACTCCCGAACCGCAACTGCATCTCTCCTGGCTTCAGCCTCCTACTTTCCTTCAGCACCTGCAACGAATTGCAAATGTGAATGGGACAAGCAGAATCTAAAATCCCAGCTGGATGTAACGGCTTCACAAGCCAAAGATAAATCAATAACTGGAAAAATAAAAGTACCTGATGTAGAAGCTCTGTCTCTCCTCACTTGGGCAATGTAATCAGGACAGTTCCTTTTCCAGTGCCCAACTTTGCCGCAGTGGTGGCATTTGTCTTCAGAAGCCCTTTTGGCTTGGCTATCTTCGCCTGCTGTGGAGGACCGAAGGTCTTCTTCTTCTTCCCTTTCTTCTTCTTTCCCTTGGACATTCCTTGGGAAGAAGCAGAGAGAGAAGTAGATCTAGGTGGGCGAGTCGGTACTCCCTTCTTCAGATCCTCTTCTGCCGTGAGCAACATCCTATGTAGCTCCTGGTAGGTGCAGACTGTCCCGTGCATGTTGAAGTACATCACAAACTGGCGGAATGAAGCTGGCAGAGAACCAAGAATGACACTCCTACCGAGTCATTCAGGATGAGATTGAGATTATGTTGCCTCAATTGATCGATCAAATCGATCATTTGAAGAACATGTGGGCTAACACTTTGCCCCTCATCCAGACGCGCATGGAACAGTTCCATGGCGACCTTGTGAACAATAACCTGTTCCTGGTTCTCGAACGATTGTCTTAATCGCGTTATCATACTATAGGAATCTGATGTTCCATAGTATTGTTGCTTGAGTTTCGGAGAGAGCGAACTAAGGATGTATGATTTAACCCTTAAATCATCATTCTTCCAAGCTTCAAAAACTTGGCGTTCCTCCTCCAAGCATCCTCACCCACTGCAAGGGGTAAAGGACCCTCAAGAACATAACCCAACTTTTCGGAATCGAGGACAATCCTCAAATCCAATTCCCAGTCTGTAAAGTTCTCAGCGCCTTTTAGTTTGTTCGCATCTAACATACGCGCAAACTGATTTGTGGATTGACCCGCCATCGCAAATCTATCATATAGATCACGAAAAACGGTTAGCAGAAAATAAGCAGTTTCATATAATATCAAAAGCATAAACTAGATCATGGATTTTTAATCTAATATGCCCCTCCCACTAAATCATGCAATACTGTAATCCCAAAACAGAATACAAATATTTAATAATTAAATTAAATATAAATAGTGAAAGGTGGATCCCGTGAATATATTTCAGCTCACAGCAGAGGCACGGTCTCGCCTACGTATATTCATCAGGTAGACAACTCATTTGTCAATCACTCAAAGTGACTCCTAAGTATCCGGTCCTGGCCGTTTCTCGTTGTCGCTGCGAAGGCAGGCCCACAAGGAGACGTACCAAGGTAATACTCGTCAATGATAAACTCAAGTTACTTACGTAATCCTGACAGCTAGGGCACGTTCAGAATTCCGCTTTTACTTGAATTTATCTAGTATCAGATATACATCCGGTATAAATAAATCTTTATCGGCTACACCCTCACAGCAGAGGCACGGTCTCGGATGTAGTCACAAAGAAGTATTCATAAACCGTATTGACAAGACGGACCATATAACATGCATCAAATACATAATTACATTTAAACCTTATTATTAGGGATTTTCCGCTAAGTGTCATACACCCTAAATCTAACCAGTTAGATCCTAATAAGCATGCACAAAGTCAAGAAAACATGATTAAACATTGATTCAATGAAGGCTAATCATATTAGGTGGCCTAGAATCAGACTCGCTCTGATACCATTTTGAAGGGGGTTATTTAGGGGGTGAGTCCGGTAACGCAGCGGAAGCGGTGAAAATCCGATTTTCAGATTTCAAAACTTTTTCTCGGATTAATTAAATAAACATATTTATTTACATTCCAATAATCAAATTATGAAAATAAATTCAATAAAACAATTTTAAGTGAATTTACCGAAATACCCTTGCTTTGTATTTTTGTCCGTTTTAGTCCGAAATTGATCCAATCAATTTTGAATGATTCTAAATCATTTCTAAGATGAACTTATGATGTTCAAAACATCAAAACACCAAAGCAACCAAAATCCCCAATTCTATCTCAAAGTCGTGAGCCTCACTTGGTGCCCAATTTGACCATTGGTCATTTCATGTCTCAAAACTCATCTAAATGAAATCCAATCAACATGAAACTTTGCATGCATCATATACACACACCAAATTCTCAACATATATGAAAACCCCCAAATTTGGAATTAGTTTAGAAACCCTAATTTTTCAATTTCCACAAATTGGACAAATTAGGCTAATTACATTAAATCAAATGTTTCAATCATCAATCTTCATCCAATTCAAGTCTCAACACAATGAAACAACTCAAGATCAAATCTAGGTCATTTAAGAGTGGGTCAACAACTCTAGAATAGCAACATGGTTTCCAAAACCTTAAAAATCTTTATAACTACAATAGTTACAAGTTTTTCTTCATCACATGCTCAACACTTTCAACCAAATTTCCATCATCAAAAACACAAGAAATAATGAAAGGAATAACTAAGAACATCACAAGATGTTGCCTAGATCCTAAGGAACAAATTCCTTCTAATAGTAAGTTTGAAAAACTTACAAAATCCAAGCTTTTCTTTGAGTTTTTCTTTTCTCTCTTCACTTGCTTTCTTTTTTCTTTAATGGTGTGTCTTGTAAAGTGTATTAGGTTAACATGAAATGAAAAAAAATGAAAACAATATATACTGTGAACAAATGGCCTTTGGCCGAAATTCACAAAGAAATATCAAGGAAATTTCATTTCAATTTCATTTCATAAATTTTGTTATCAACTTGCATAAATATCTTATAAACACCTTTATTAGATATTTATCTAAGTCAAAAAAGCAACTAATGTTATTTACTTTAATTATCCTAATGTAAGATATTTATATTTTAATTAATTTAATCATTTAACAATTAAATAATTAATTAATTAATCAAATACAAATATATTAAATATATGTATAATATTTACATTAAATATTAAAAACATATATTCATTTAGGAAATAAGTCAAATAACTCATTTTGACTATTAATTAGTGTGTATTTAAATTAATCAAGTATTAAATGTAAATACACAATAATAAGGAAATGACTATCTAGTCTCTTTAGCATGTATCTTGCGTTTAACCATTAAACGACTTTATAAATAATCAATATTATTTATTTATGTTGCTCTAGTGCTCAACGAGTAGTTTCATTATTGAGACTCTCTAGGTTCAGGTATATCCGTCACAAAATCTAATTTCGTGTCCATAATCTATCCACCCGTAGATTATGACGATCACGGATAATCTCGCTGAACCATACAGGTCGAGGTCAAGGCAAATGTATAATTCCTCCGTCACAGGTATCCGGATAAATCCCAGAGATATAGATGTAAACGTCAAATCTCTATCGGGATTATCCAGTCGACTATTCTATTAGCATCTCAAAAAGAATGTTTAGAACTAGCTTCTAAACTTACCACGGGCCCATGGTTTTATTTGATTGCTAATCATATGGACTACCTATGCTCTGGTACACAGAACTGACGGATCCTATCTTGATACACATAGGACACCCTGAGGATCTATCTACACCCAACGAACAGGCGGAGGTCTGATCTAAATAGATCGGTGACGTGACTGCCGTCTAAGTGTAGAAGATGTCTCATGTGCCCACAATGGCATCTCAAGTCTAAGAATCACAAGTGCTACTAACCCAAGAAGATTCTTATTGACGCTGGTGTACCATCCATTAAGAATCTTCGGTGAGTCGTTCAGTGTTTATCCACTATAAACACCTACACGTCTATACTAGTCTCAAGACTTATGGTTCATTGAGAAACCATTGGAATCATATATCCTGTTGGAAATCTAATCCTTCCCAAGATCAAAAGAAACAAGCAAAATATATAAGAGAATGAACAATATTGAGTATGGCGGAATCATACTCACAAAGATCGGAATGTGGATGCGTTTGATGAAACAAAACTTTCTCCTTTGTGCGTGATGGATTCGGCCAAGCAGAAAAGAAAAGCTCCAAGCAATGTTGATCCTTCCAAGCTCTAAGATGAGTTTCCCATAACACTTTGTATGATCCCTTGATGGTGCTAGCCAAATATGTGATTTAATGTTCCAAACACACACACTTTCTTCAATCTTTGCACAACAAAAATGAAGAAATGGAGAGGGCTGTGAGAGCTTACTGTTTCGGTAAGCTTGAGAGGGAGAAGAGATATATTTTTGTTTCAAAAATCAATTTATATTTATGTAATAATATATATAAATAATAATATACTTATGACACAAACCATGCAATTGCTTAGAGTGTCAAACACTCAATTTCCATGCATAACCCTTGAGTGCATTGTACACTATCTCCATGCAATGTATCAACATAAAATAATGCATGTAATGACATGTGTCATGTGGGCCCCACACGTTTCCAAATGAAAGTGGGCCCACATGCACTCACGCGTTCGGGTTCGATATTTCCGAAATACCGAACTTACGTCGCGACGTTAATTAAATCGAATTTAAATAAATAATTGCGCCTAGCGAATTCATTATTTACGTCGCTGACGAATTAATCCTAAATTAACTCGTTTGCCCGAATTAAAATCTAATTTTAATTTCGCGTCGAAATCGAATTTCTTGATTATTATATCGAATATAATAATTTTACGATTATTCCAAATTAATCGTTCTCTCTCTTTATTTAGTACTTTATCCAAGATAAAGTCTCTCCGTAATTAATCCAAGATAATCGAGTTTGAATCATACGTCATTGGTGAATCTTCGGGAAGCGACCCAAGAGACCTCTAGATATGTTGGCAGTAAATCCGGTTGTCGAACTATCCGAACACGTACGTACCAAGTACTACGTTTTTACCGATTTACAAGACAAGGTTAGCCTCTAGCAAAACGCCATGTCTACCCAATTCTCTAGAAATATTCTTACTGGAATATTAGATCTATAACAGGCGTAGCATACCGTTAGTATAGTGTATATCGAACCAGTATCGGATGATCACATGTAAGGCCTGGGGCTGGAGATGTGTCTGCCCCGTACGATACATATATCGGACATCAAGCAACCAGTCTCTTTGAATCGGATAATCCTGACCTAGTCATATTATCCCGATGGTTGCAACCATTATAGAGTACTAGTTCTGTATCCCTCGCGATCATCATCTCCATATGTCTGAAGTGATACTTCCATCTTGACATCACACCCAGTACACTACGATTCTCGATAAACCCAGAAGAGGTGTACACAGAAACCCGTTTTAAAGCCCTGGACCACCAAAACTAAAGTTTAACCGATTGTCGTAAGTACTAGCGATGCAAGTCTCAGGTTAAGATCATATGCACCTACCCTGAAGCGGACTCCCATAGACACGCAGACATACTACCAATGGGACTCCCGCGGGGTCTATCCAGAGCGAAGCTGTTTTCCGTACCATCGGTATAAAAACACAACCTCCTACCGCACTTGCATAAGTATCCTATACTTAAATATATGAGAACTTTGCCGTTGTGCCCTCAAAACATGCACGAGTGCAGTACTAGTCTATTCCGCATTATCGATGTCCAATCTCGATAATACTACGACTAGGGATATTTAATGATTAAACCTTTATGGATTGATACTGTTCATATCATCACCAATCCGGAACTAATCATAGGGACTTTTACCATTTATATATCAAAGTAAATAAATTACAAAACGTTAAAAGGCAATTTCATTACTACATAGTTAATTTTGTACAATAATACAATATCATTTACTAAATAGTGACGCTATGGGTCATTACTGTCTAACAATTCCAGAACGACAGTCACCGGTCTCAACGGGTTTACTATACTGACCAAGTAGTGTAAACCTTGACCAGGAACTATCTGAGAATGACAACGTCATGATACGACTCAATGTCCGTTGCGACGCTTTTGCAACTGTACCATGACTAATCATTCTAAGGTCATTACGTCTTTACCATATAAAAGATTAGATTATATTATAGAAACTGCATATATTATTACTGATAAAACGTTTTACAGAAGTATTTAACAAAAATACAACCGGGAATTGGCGCTGAGCACCAACCCCTACAAACCTATATTGGCACTATCCAATTTGGGTTCTAGTTTGGTATCATCCAAACATATGCCTAGCATCCCAAATGGTGAGGAATGAGAAACCCGGTTTCTTTCCCGTTCATATCTTCTATGACATCTGTCAAACAGATTTATATGGAACCTTATTCTAAATAAGTTTTGCACTGATAATACATATCCTTTAAAGGAAATGTAGCTCAGAGCGACTCATGATTAGCCTTATCATGTCTAACATGATTCGGTTAATCCGTTCGGACACACGTCACTTTGACGTGTTCCGGGAGGAGTCATCATTTGAAAGAATACCATACTCTTTCATGTATATAAGAAACTTATTGCTTAAGTATTTTCCATTACGGTCTTACCGTGACGGTATAATACTATAGCCGATCTGTTTGTCTATTTCGTGTCGAAACTCTAAAAGTTTCTGATTTGTGTTTTTCAAAAGAAACACATAACCATAACGTGATGCCACATCCGTTAAGGTCACGAAATATTCATGTTTACATCTAGCCTAGCTAGACATGGGCCCACTAACTTCACCGTGAATAGGGCTAACAGATCGGTGGCACTTACACTATTACCAAGTAAACAGTGTTTTAGGTACTTTACCTAACAAACTAGATTCGTAGACTTTATTTGAATAGTCAAATCAGTCCTAGTACCCACTCTTCAAAAGTGGATATCGAGTCTCGTTAAATTGTGTCCTAGACAACAATGCCACAAATAAGTCTCTATTGATCAAATCAATTTGAGCTATTTATTTGCCATTTTATATGTTTGAGATTTTATTTATATTCAAAATATAAATTCTGTTATTCACATCTAATGTGTTTATCTCAGTATCATCTTTATATAATGAAAACACTTAGTGTTCTAGAATATAAAGGTTTATCCACAATAGATTAAGCACTGATATAGAGATAATGTCCCTAGTCAAACTAGTTACATTATAACAGTTCCTAATTTAAGTACACACCCGAAGGGTAGTTCCTAACTTAGGTATCCACGATCGAAACAGACTTTCGTCCCGTTTCTGATTCGCAGAGCAATCTCAGCTTGAAGTCAGTATCCTGCTCAAAGCAGATTC
This sequence comes from Zanthoxylum bungeanum, assembly GCA_019454045.1. Classification (NCBI taxonomy): domain Eukaryota; kingdom Viridiplantae; phylum Streptophyta; class Magnoliopsida; order Sapindales; family Rutaceae; genus Zanthoxylum; species Zanthoxylum bungeanum. The sequence continues at coordinate 13,979 of SKCR01041118.1, forward strand.
TGAACATCAATACATATATTTTATGTACCACACTAAGTATTTAAAATCTAATTCAATACTAGCTGTGAACATAACTAAGACAAACATTTTCAAAGTAAGAGCCTGCCCTTTCTTTAATTCCTTCGTGTCTGCCATATCCAAATGGTAGTCACTTTGGGATATGTCAATTATCCTTTTCAATATTTAGGAACCTTAGGCCAAGCCTTGGGTTTTTAGAATATCAAAACGATGTGCACCTCGTGCTACATGCCCAATTGCAAACTTTGACTTTATCTCCTCTAGAATAGTCAATTAATTCTCCAAGAATTATAAATTGCAATTTTAATACTTCTTAAATCTAAAATTAGATTTATGACAAGTATATTAAATTAAGCATTAAAGTCATCATCACATAAATCTTCCAAAGATTTTATGCTCTACTTATTTTGCTTAATTTTAGGTTAAGGTATAATAAGTTATTTTATCAATAAAGTAACCTATTATTTATTCCCAATTTGAAAATTAAATCATTTAAAATATTTTAATCCCAGATTATATTTTAAATATCCAACTTTTCAATTTTATCTTGATTACAATAGTCCAACTATTTAATCAACGATTAGTGGTACTATATATTATAATGATTATAATAGTCCAACTATATAATCAAATATAATCCAAATTAATTAACCTCAATTACATTGATTACTATAATCCAATTATAAAATCAACTGTAAACTGAAATTAATTAATTCAAATATATTGATTAATATAATCTAATTATATATAATCAAGTATAATACAGTCCAACTGTTTATTAAAACAACAATTTAAATATTAGTCTAACTAACATTTAATCTAATGACGAAATAATTTAAATGAGCACGTATGGCGAGTAATTGAACGAATATTGCAAATTCAATTCTTGCCTCCCACTATTTTTCGTCGAGCCTCTAACCCTCTGTCGAGTACTCGGGAAACCGTGTTTCCTAGTGGGCTAGGATCCCGTTAAATATCACACAATCTTGACTTTGGCCAACAAATTGTATGATAATTAACTAGGTAGATCTCTAAGATCAATTGGATCCAATCCAATTCCTAGATCCAGTAGGTGGACATCCAAGTCCCAAACATATATCTCATATATGCCTATACATCGAATGTATACCCTAACCTTTTGCCTCTGAATCAACTAGGCCTTGCTTTGGCACAACAAACCTAGTGATCCCAGTCAAGCACGGACCCATTGACATGGAAGCTTCGTAATCAATGTCAATGGACAAGAAGTGGTCTTGACTTTGGCCAACAAACACACAACTTGGACACGACACCGATATGGAACAAAGCCTCGTGATTAAAACACATCTTCGACGGACAAGGGCTTGACTTTGGCCAACAACCCTGCCAATCTAGGATCTTGAGCAAGAATCACTCAATGGAAGGAAAAAACGCATGATATTGATGAGGGCTTTTCGTGTGCAAATTGGCTACCAATTTATTATCTTTGTTAAGGTCTCATCATCATACACCCTTAAACATGCATTCTAAACACATAATAAAGCGCATATGATAAAATAATAATGATATGCGGATGGATATTTTACACATTGATCCTAGATCAAATCTCTCACTTTCTCGCTCCCGCTAGCACAAATATTTCTTCTACCCGTTACACTACACTTCTAAAGAAACCTCATTTACATTGAGGGGAATAGGTGAGAAGAGAATACAAAGAATAGGAGGTGATAAGGCTGGACACGCAGGTCCAATTAATAAATCAAATTTATTACAATTTCCAAAATCGCCCCACCCGACTAATATCCATCTGATATACATTATTCAAACATCACAACCATGT